>JANHFT010000412.1:226848-237335 GCA_032467955.1 Pseudoxenodon macrops | reverse complement strand
GCAAGATGGGTAGAGTGATAATCCTATCATGTCCTGAGGGCCATGACTTAATCCCATCACCCTGGAGCTGAAGGGAGAGGGCAGGGACCTGCAGGAAGCTGCTTTGTCTTTAAAACTGGTTTTTCCTTTTCTGTCATCCAGGAAAATATATTCTGCCTCCTTTAATATTTCCCAGGATATTTCATTTTCTAGGCGTGGGATGGGTGAACTTCCTGCAATACCACTTAGAGAGGACTGTAAAGCACTATGAAGCGGTATATAAGTCTAAATGCTATTGCTATTGCTATGTTCCACCAGAAAAGGATTAACATCCTTTTAAAAATTCTAATTTCCATGCAGATTTAAAATTTGGATATTGCTGAAGCAGAAGTGAGTTGCTCTCTGAGGATGGTGGTATATAAAGGGAATGTTA
Source organism: Pseudoxenodon macrops (assembly GCA_032467955.1). NCBI lineage: Eukaryota > Metazoa > Chordata > Lepidosauria > Squamata > Pseudoxenodontidae > Pseudoxenodon > Pseudoxenodon macrops. Next base: position 236,923 of record JANHFT010000412.1, on the reverse strand, counting down.
TTTGAAGGAAGATGCACAATTCTTGCAGATGACTGCATCAATAAGTTACAGTAGCTTAGCCCTGCTCTAGATACATCACGTATCCAGGTTAGAAAACATTTCTCATACTCTAAATCTCCTTAATTTTCCTTTTATTGGCATCCAGTCTGATGTACGTGATTGATAGAACAAAAAAGAGTACATAAAAAGTGCAAGGTTGATGAAACAAACAAACCAACATTAAGAAAATGTACGATAAACGTATTCAAACTGGCAAGAAAAACATTGGGCCTTTAGATGGGGAACAGTTTGAAAGGAATGATCAAGAAGAATATAAGATGCAGAAACTGAGTGAATTCTTTATATTATTGAATTATTTCAGGGAACAAAGTACAAAGTACCTGAGTCTGTACTGATTTTCTCAAGGAGACAACAGGGACGATTAAAGTAAATTAATGTTGCAAGAGAAAAACTTGAAAGATTACACAGGAGCAAAGAACTGGTGCTGATGGCATCTGCCTGAGAGTTCCTTAAGAACACAAAATTGCTGACCTCTTAATAAAATTATATAACTTGTCCCTCAGTTCTACTAGAAGATCAGAAAATAGCCAACATTAAACTAGCTTTTAAACATAGACACAGAGGACACCCCAGAAATTGTAGCTCAACTTCACAGGAATACCAAGCGCAGAGAGAAATCAGCTTGGATTCTACAAAGTTAAATTCAGATACTTGGACTTTCATCAAAGATTCTTCTGCTGTTATGGTCATACATAAAAACTGAAAACAGAGTACAAAAAAGCGGACAATTTTATCAATGGAAACAGATAACAAGCTCCATAGTGATCTGTGAGATTTTTACCCTTTTTCAAAAATTATCTTAAACTAGGAGTAAGTAATGATAGGCCAGGATGATATGGCCTCAATTTGGGAAAACATTTCTCTATATACCACTTACAGGGAACAACGATTAGAGAATATAAAGTAAGAGTCATCTAGCTGGCGATTGTGAGAAACTGATTAAGATGGGCCTGCTCCAACATGACTATTTTCACTACCAAACTGGCTATTCATCCTATGTGGAAAATATGTTCAATTTATGTTTCTGATTGATTGACACCATGCTGTGAAAAAGATGGGTGCTTCAACCATGAAGATATAAATATTGACAAAGAAGCAAGAGGCAAAAAAAATCAAACCAAACCCTGGTTTGATCTAAAATCTGGCTTTCTGCAAATGTCCGAACATGACAGAGATTTTTTTTCTGTCTCCCAATTTACTTTCCTCTGTTATCTCCTGCCAATATCATGCGCTATTCCAGAGAAACATCCTTTGAGCCTGAGTTTCAAGATCTAGAAGAAGCTTAATTATCTTCTTCCACAAGTGGAATTCTACTGAATATAAATATAACGTAGTAGAAGCAAATAGCCCTTTTAACGTAGTAATTCAGTGACTTAAGGATTGAACAGAATAAGTCCCCATAGCCATTTTTCAACTATAAAATATAAAAACGAATGGATGTAGCCTAGTCTCATAAGCAGTTCTATTTTTATAGAACATTCTACAGCACTTGTCAATTTTTGCAGATACAAATTTAGATTTTATCCAAAGTGATATCCCCGGGTTAATTAAACAAAAAACTGAACAAAAGATAATAAAAGCATATAAATTGCTTCACATTAATAAAACCCCATGAATCTATACTGCACTTTGTTCAGTGGACTTACTTCTAGGTAAGAAAACAAACACAATATTGAACATATCATACAATCCAATTAGGCTGAGATATTTTGATTATAAAAATATAAATCAAATATAAATTAACTGGTTGTTTCATTATCTGCACACCAAGAGCCTTGATTTTCATAAAGTTACTCCAAACTATATTCATTTCCTAGAATGTAAAAAAAAACAAAAAACAGATTTCTCAGTCAATAAAAATAAATGTGTTTATTCATTAAGAATGGCTTTATAAAGAAACATAAAAATACTTAATAATAAACTAGGAGGATTAAGTTTAGAATTTTAGAAGGACCACTGCTAAATTCTGGTTAGCACCTGAACTCAAGATCATGACCTACTATCCTGAAATTTAAAATATAAATGAGGTTGAAAAATGAGATAAATATGATACACCTATACCAGACCTACTCTCAGTAATATTCAGACTCACAACTGATTGAAAAATGAATCTCTATTTTTTTTTTTACTTTGAACAAAACAAAGAACTGAAGAAGCTTCTTGGATGAGAAGTGAAATGTCTTCAAACAAAAACTAGAAAGGACAGTTGCTTCTTGAAAAAGCACCTTTGGGACAACCATGACCTGAATGACTGAGAATATCCATAGATATCTGAACTAAAAAGTTTAATTTGCTGAATTACTTTAGTCATGTGGCCATATATGAATTGTTGCAGTATATATATGAATTGTTGCAGTAAGGTAAATATATATATAAAAATGCATATGTATGTATGTATGTATGTATGTATGTATGTATGTATGTATGTATGTATGTATGTAAATATATACATGTGTGTGTGTGTGTGTGTGTGTGTGTGTGTGTGTATATTTACTTTACATGATAAAACATATTTTAAAATCCCAATATGCCACGTTCTCTGGCACAATTATTAAGGATACAAGTGAACACTATCCTATAAAACTAACAAGCATTTTTTTTTGCCTTGGGACCTAATAAAATACTAAATATTCAAATTAGATAACATAGCCATAAGTTCATTTCCAAAGGTAGAGAATAAAGAGTATGTGTTACTAGCATACTAATATTGCCCTGCAAATATGTTTCTTCTTGAAATATTCTGAATCCAGAAAAAATAAATATTAGTCCCACTTCTGGAAAAATTGGAGGTTCGTGAATGGAAAGGACAGAAATCGTCAAGTAGTTGGTCTACTGGGATTTATGATAGCGGGATTAAACTATTTCACATAAAATATTCACCTTAAAAAAGCATTTTAGGATGAATAAATTATAAATTTGAATCAAAAAAATAGAAAATAACTTATGTTAAAAACTAAAGAACTTAAATATATCTTTGGGATATCTTCTGTAAGGCCTGGATCAAACCAGTTAGTCCAAAGTATCTGAAACACAGACTGGCTTTTTAATGAAAGCAGCTCATAAAATACCTACCAAATCATAAGCCACCTTGGAATTCTATATATGAAAGATCTTCCATCAGATTAATATTTTGGCATCATTTGTACATAATTTTCAACTTGTAACAGAAAGGTTACTAACAGAGTTATTGAGAGACAGTTTAGTATAGTGGGGAAAGCATCAGTCTAAAAATCGAGACACTATGAGTTCTAGTCCCGCCTTACACATGAAGTCAACTGGTTGATTTGTCGTCAGTCAGTCTCTCTCAGTCCTAGGAAGTAGGCAATGGCAAAACATTTCTGAAATCCTGCCAAGAAAACTTTTAGGAGTTGTCTAGACAGTCTTCAGGACACAATACTGACTCAAAAGCATAATAATATAATATAATATAATATAATATAATATAATATGATATGATATGATATGATATGATATGATATGATATGATATGATATGATAATATAATATAATAATACATAAAATAAAATAAAGTTTTCTGAGTTCAGAATACGCCAAGCTCAGAACAGCTGTTTCAAGTGTTCCAAGGACCATGCATTTCAAAGTTATGTCACAAATTTCACATAAAACAAGGACAGTGCCTAAGTCTATGTAAAGCAACGTGTATTTGCCATGATACAGAGATCTGCACTCAGAACGTGCATTACAGAGCATATCTGCAATTATATTAAAGCATATGGTTAGGAACTGGGGAGTTGAAGAAGTGTTAACGCATCCACAGTGCATCAGATCAGGCAGTTGTGCCAAGTTATTGGTATGAATACTATCTCTGAGATCAGGTGACAGTCACATTTTATAATATGTAACATGTGTTGAATAGAATAGAATAGAATAGAATAGAATAGAATAGAGATCCATTGGTCAAGGAGTTGGCCATGAGAGGACACACTATTTGTTTTAGGGACTGTATAGTCAAGTTGTAGGATAAACAATTATAGGAAGACAAATTTCAGATTGGCCCTGATTGAACCTAACTGATAGCAGTATTGTTTAGTGATATTTTCAGCATCATTTCTATGAAAATGACTTGTTTGTAAATAGTTGCAAGCTGACCCTTCCATTTAAACCACTCCCCCTTTCTACACTATTGTCTGATAAGAATGTTGTGCATTGATCTCTTTGATTCTAACCTTCATTAATTTTAGAGATCCCTGAAGATGGAACAACTTAGGTGCCAGCTAATTAAATGCTCTCTAGAGTTTCTCTCCATGCATTTTACTAGGCTGAAGTGAACTCTTTTTCTTTCAATGCAATCTACAAAGATTTTTTTCCCCTGTAGCTATTACTAATTAAATGATGCTGTAAGAATTTCTATTACATTTTTAAACATCAGGGAAACAAAACTGCACATCAGAATTCAGGTAAACACTCCAAAAAGGGCGGAAATCTTTTTTCACATTTTGTTACTAGCTGGCATGCCTTCACATATAGCTTAAATTCTCCTTTCATCTCAGCCTGTGTGTTTAATACTGCTCCGAATGATGCTAATGAAGTACTGGAAGAAGCTGTCAGCTTTTGAGCACCTTCAAGACTGTACAAACTAAAAACACATTAGTATGAAAGTCTTTCTGCCACAGTATAATTTTTTTTAATGCACAACAATAATACAGAAAAGGAGAATTCGCAGGGACTTAAAGTACCTTACTAATTAAAGTCTCCAGAAAGAATAAACCTGCCTTCACAATTCATATCAAGGTGGAAATGAAAGCAATCACAATTTTTAGCAGCCTGTTTATGAAATCTATTTTTTACTTGGTTAAGATAACAATGAGAGGTGTTTGGGAACCTGGAGAGTTAATTAATGGTAAAGGACCTTTGTGTGTGTCTGTGTGTTTGTATGTGTGAGAGAGGGGGGTGGTCCAATGGAGAAAATAGCTTTGAGTTGTGTGCACGGAGAAATCTTTCCAAACTATGATCCATTGCTGAAATGATCAGATGGATACCTTATTCCACCAGTAAAATAAACCAGTTAAAATATACTGTAAATATAAAATATTTTCCCCCCTATTGTTAGGCTTCTCATGTATTGCATCTCAACATTAATGAATGAAAAATAATAGATAATACATGGTGGCAGATGCATTTAGAAGTAAATGGCATCAGCAACTTTCATGATATTTTGCCATCAATCCTAAAAAAAAACTTATTATTGGATTCTTTAAAATGCTCGTTTGGACTCTTCTGTCAGCATAGGTAAATATAATTAGTAAATTCTCAATTCTGTTACATTTTGCCTTATAGAAGTGACTATAGTACATGCCTCTTAACCATGTCTGAGAAACATACAATATAGATACTGTAATGACAGACCCATTTGGTTTTGTAGGCTCATATTACTCTGCAGAACCATCAAATGTCTGATAATGGCTCAACAAGCTAGAACTTTGTTACTTCGTTGAACTAATATCACATATTAGCCATACACAGCATTTCCACAGTTAATATTTTAAGAATAAGCCTCCCAAAATTTCCATTTCCAACACAAGCTGTGCATTTGTGTGTCCTAGGAGCAGCATTTGGCTTCTTCCTAATTTTGCTGCGAAGTCAGAGTGTTGTTTAATACCACCCTAATGGAAGACAAGTTACAGTATTTATCTGAGGAGGCAAAAAATATCTCGCTTTACTAACAAAATAGGAACTAAGGGAGAAAAATCAAGAGTGAACAAATGTTTAATGGTTTGGCAAGACGTACGTGGTCATTTTCTTCACACATGGAACTCAGTTACTATTTGACAATTCAGCAAATGGTGCACAAACAGAATAAGGTTCTCTATCTCACTCTGGTGTCTCCGTGGAGCCAAGAGTTAGACAGCAACATATGGAAAATGACAGAAATGTCAACATGGTCCAGAATGACTGCTTTGTATTTTGATCTAAAATTCATACATTGGAGTCCTACTCTACTATAAACTCCACTAGGTGTTTTTGACAAGTTGTTAGATCCAGCCTTCAACTCTTTCATATAGAAATGGGGTGCGGTGGCATAGTGGTTGGAATGCAGTATTGCAGGCTAATTCTGTCAACTGCCAGCAGTTTCGATTCTCACTGACTCAAGGTTGACTCAATCTTGCATCCTTCCGAGGTTGGTAAAATGAGCACCCAGATTGTTGGGGGCAATAGGCTGACTCTATAAACCACTTAGAGAGGGCTGTAAAGCACTATGAAGTGGTATATAAGTCCAAGTGCTTTTATCAGTCTGCTTCAGAGGTACCAAGGAATAATACAATGAAATAGGTACAGTAGAACATCTGGTCATGAATGCTTCTGACCATGACCAAATCGGGTTCCAACCAAAACATTCACATTTTTTTCATGCCCGATTTCCCCTTCTGCACCATTTTTTTTGTGGTGCCAATTTTCCAAAATTAGGTTCGGATCACAACCAAATTAGTTTGCGACCAAAGTTATGGAACAAACTATGGTTGTGACCAGAGGTTCTACTGTATAAGGCAGTGTTCACAGAGTTTGCTTTATTCTATAGACATTTACATTTCTACATTGACTAGAACAGTGGTTCTCAACCTTTTCTTCACTATGGATTCCCTTTTATGGCCATGGACCACTAAAACTTAACTCAAGATTTAAATCATAACATTTCTTCAAACCTTCATGGACTCCCTGTGATGACATTGTGGCCTCGCCAGAGGTCTGCAGATCACAGGTTGAGAACCACTGAATCGAGTGTATGAAGTAAGAAAATACAAGTTACAACTCCCTCCATTTGTTTAATAGTGCTGTGTAATCTAGTGATACTTTACAAAAAAAGCTTTATAAAGCACATTTTGTTTTTTCAAATTTAGTTCCTTTGGGAGCATACAAAGACATAGAACATTTATTCAAAAAGTTGCAGTAAAGGCTTCAAAATCCCTTTTTTCCTTCTCACCTTTCTCTTCATGACCAGAAAAAAACAATCTCTACCTAAACCATTTTAATTTCATTATGTTTTGTTTAAATAAAGCTTAGGTTGTATTACTTCAATTTTTGGAACTTGTGTAGTTTGTTACATAAAATTGGCCTAAAAGGTTTCTGCTCTCTCTTTGTAACTGACCACAACAATGCTTCCTTAAATGCCCAACTAATAGTTCAAGCTATTTTTTGCTCTTCAAATTTTACAAAGCAGTTTTGATACAAACATCTGGAGCTAAATAGAACATAATAATAGTCTACAGTATCTACCTTGGGATACATTATCATCCCATGCTTATAAAAACACCAAAAGGCTTGAAAATTCATAAAACCTCTAACAAGCAGTACGCTAATAATGTATTTTTCTCTTGTGTTTCTTTTAAAGCATGGAAATTGGCACCTTAAGCAAATGGAGTGAAGTAAACATACAGTATTAAAAACCTTTGTATAAACATGTATGTTTGAGGATTAGGACAGGACATTTTCTAGTCAAGTGCAAAAACACCAGCCAAAAGAGTGTATCTTTTTAAAACACTAATTTGAGAGGTTGATTTATTAGTGACATGTACAGATAAAAAAAAACCCCAACGTTGCAGTTTCTGGTTAAATTGGTGAAATAATTATTTTGGTCTGCAATGCAGGACTTACCGATCCTTCCCAGTTTCCTTTTTAAATATCTCATCGCAGTAGCTCATGCGGTTTTCAGTGGTGACATAGATTTTGGCTTCAGGATAACTGTCCACAGTCTTCTTCAGCATATTATATACAATGCCACTTCCATCTTTTCTCATATTTCGGAAAGGTCCCCAGATGACATAAACTGTACTATTGGTTTCCTTGAAAAAGTAGTCTGCATTCTTCAGCAAAAGAGGGACACTAGTATGGGAGACAACCCTTATGGTTGTCCTTTTTCCAACATCTTCTTCATAGCCCTTGGTGGGAGCATTATTCATTCTCCATATACAGGAAGCCTGGTCAATTTCAGATCCTACTTTCTGTTCTGTCATCTGACCTGAGTTTGAAATAATGGCACAGAGATCACACTCCAGCTGCAGAGGCTGTTGGAAAGGAAGAGGGGAAAAACAGTCAATCAATTTTGCATGAGACTTGCAAGCAACTGGGGAGTAGAGGAACTAAAGATCTGGAATCAGGTTGTATGGATTCTATACATGAATAAGTACCCACCAAAGATTTCTGATCCACTACTAGTTATAGCAGTTATATCAGTGAGTATCAGGGGCCAAACTTTTATATAGGATACCCATGCCTTTCTAGAACATGTGCTTTTTAAAAGTCACCTCTTGGTGACTTTTAGATCAGATCAAAAAATATATTTTTTAATTTCAGTTAGCTTATGAATAATTATAATGCAAAAGCCAGCAGTGGGTTTATTTTAGAGGGCGCCAAGTAAACTCTGACATAAAATTCTCTTTTCCAGCATCCTTTTATCCTCAGTCAGAATCTGCTGCTTAAGGTAAGTAGCTCACTTGTCTAATTGCAGCCCTGATTGTAATGCAAAAAGGATAGCTGGAAAAAAACTGCAGCGTGCACAAAAGTAGATTTAGAAAGAGCAAAACAGGAAGGAGCAACAACAGCATGCTAGAGATAAAAAGTCTGCCAAAGGGAATTTTGATGAAAGAAATTGCAACATGAAAGAAGCAGAATTATAGGGGATGAGCAAGTGAAAAGGAAAGGCCAATAGTAAGAATTTGTGGAACTATTAAGATAGAGCATGAAAGAAGATCCCTAGACTTCTTTCTGAAGCATACCCATTGTGCATTTAAAAAATGAAAAGCGGAGGTCAGCAGGTTGGGAGTTCAATGGATACAAGAATGGTATCCTGAGATGATAAGCAATGTGGGCTGTGCATATCAATACACCGCCAATCCAAATGTCAGTTCAATTCGGATCACTGATTCAATTTGGATTTCTGAACTATACTGAACTGGGTTTCCAAATCAGATAAATTAAGGAAGTCAAACTGATTTGGAAAATAAATTCAATTTAGAAAAGAATCTTTCTGCAAATAAGATACCCAGCCATAGAGTCATTGGATTAATTTGGAGGCAAGTGATTTGATTATTTAATCTAAAAAGTAAATTTGATTCAGAGGCAATCAAATAATTTTTAACCTAAACCCCCTGAACCTCAATTATTTGCACATTACTTCAATCCTGTGTAAAATTGCTCAAAATAAGTAGTCCAGACCCGGTATAATACAATTATTAGAAAACTAACCTTGTTCCATATGGTATTAAGATAAATAAATTGATAGATAAAACATAGAATAACAGGTTTTGAAGCCTTCTAGTCCAATCCCTGCTCAAGCAGCAGACTCTTTAACATTTAGGACTAATGATTGTCCAGTCTCTTCTTGAAAACCTCCAGTATTGGAGCACCCATAACCTCTGGAGGCAATATGTCCCATTAATTAATTCCTCACTGTCTGTTGTAGCCTGTCAGCTGCCAGTGGAGCTGGCGGTAGATTTGGACAAGGAGAAGGTTGGGGAGGAACTTGGCCAGTGCTGGAATCTGGGCAAGGCTCTGATGGATGTTCTGCATTAGACGCAGAGATAGAGCCAGGGCCATCCGACATTTCTCAGCCACCAGAGAGGCCTTTGGAGGCTGATAAGCTTGAGGAGGAAGAACAGCTGGGGCCTGTTCCAGATAAATGCATGTGCAGAGCAATTAGGAGAGGTGAGCAACAGAGGACAAGGAGTCAACTCGGGAAGCAAAGCACACATGGATGGTGAATGGGTGGCTGGGGAATAAATAGAAGGAAAGGAGAATGGTTGTCATAGGATACAACAGTTCATATTTCTGAAGATTTTGCTCATTGTGTTTCATGCCACAAAGATTGCTTGCCAGAACTTAATTTGCAGCCTTTCGGCTGGGAGCTCACGGCCTTGCAATTATCATAAGGAACTGATAAGGTCTGTACTGCAGTTAACTCCTTGAAGGACTATTGCCTGAACTTTTCAGTGGGTGAATGCAATTAATTCACAAAAGCTAAATAAAGAGGCGTTTTTCGTGACAAGAAGTCTGTTTCTTG
>JANHFT010000412.1:188789-199655 GCA_032467955.1 Pseudoxenodon macrops | reverse complement strand
TTGTCATCGGGGCACTTGGTACCATGTCCAAGAATTTTATAAAACACCTTAAGAAATTGCAGCTTCCTGCAATAACATCAGCGGAACTGCAAAAGACTGTGCTACTTTGAACATCATATATTTTAAGAAGGTACTTGGTTGATACCTAGGATACTGGCAGCAGCCCGTAACAACCATTAGTATCAGTCAATGTATTTGTGATTGTTCAGTTGACTGAGTTTCATGTTCAATGAATAAAAGAAATAATAATAATAATGTTTCGCCTCAATACAAATTCATTTTTTTAAAGATGAGAAATTTTGCCTGCATATCACTCGTTGAACTATTTAACAATAGCAATAGCACTTAGACGTATATACAGCTTTACACTGTTTTACAGCCCTCTCTAAGTGGTTTACAGAACCAGCATATTGTCCCCCAACAATATGGGTCCTCATTTTATCCACCTCGGAAGGATGGAAGGCTGATTCAACCATGAGCCTGGTGAGAATCGAACTGCTGAACTGCAGGCAGCCAGCAGAAGTAGCCTGCAATACTGCATTCTAACCCCTGTGCCATTTATAATTATAGTCATTCAAAAAATGTTATTGTTGAACACGGATTCTAAAACACGTGTTAGTGCTTTATGTACTTTCCTGCCTGCCTTACTTGACTATTACAGATAGCATAACGGATCGAATCACTTCCATCAGTCTGGCTTGTTCCATTTTACAATGAAAGACTCTTCAAAGTAGGGCATATTCAACTACCATGGGAACCCCAATAAATGTGTTTCTAGATGCATATATTGCATATTTTTAGCAATGCGCAGAAAAAAACAACTTTGGTGACAAATCTTAAAAACACTATTTGTAAATCAGAATTCCAGTAAGATGAACCTATAAAACATTCGCTATTCAAAAGGAATGAATACATACCACCTTGTGCAAACTGTTTTTCCTTAGAGGTTCAGGATTTCTTTTTATTACTTGTATTTAAATCTATGTTACTATAGCTGTACTATAAGATTACAAAGTAGGATGGAACTACTTGATATTATAGTTGTTATAATTATTATTGCCAGGATACAGCTTAATGCTGTAATAATTTTTATGTAGGTATTAGTAATAGAGAAGCCTTAGTAAATATATAACATTTGCTCCATGTATTGGAACAAATATGTGCACCTTTCTCCAAGTTTGCAGATTCACCAACATAGTCATGGTTATAAATCACACATTTGTTTGACATTCAGAAAAAAATGTATTAATATGTCCAGTCTAGAATATAAATGTGAGAGAAATGTGCTTTTGTAATTTCTACATGATGAATTTGAAAACATTACATTGAGAGTGCCGAAAAAATGAAGATATAGAATAATTTCGGTTGACTTTCACTTTAGCATAACAAGCCAAGTCCAATTGATCCTTCTAGTAGGTATTTGTTGGATGTGAAAGTACCAAGTCTAAACCTTGAAAGATCATGAAATGTTCATTAAAAAAGTCAGATATGACCCTTAAAGATAACATGACCTTCTCCGGCCACTAAGCTGCCACTCATATATCCATAGAATACAATGAACTTATGGGAAATTGGAAAATAGATCAGAAGACAGTCCAGGATGGACAAGAAAGTTTGAGTAGGGTAAACTAGAGGAACACAGTATATTAGACCACGTCCTATTAGAAGCTCCCTACCACACAGCATGCTTGGATTAGAGACACAAGCAAATCAGAATGTCTGATGATGGAATTTCTCCTTGCAAAATTTTCACTCATTTGTTGTCAAGATGATAGAACACTGTGGTATCACTGAATAGTTAAGGGTCACTGAGAATAGGTTATTTAAAGGGAGATTGTGTATGACAAATTTGCTGAATTTCTTGAGTATATCTCTACATTGGTGGAAGAGCAGACATAATTTATCTTGAGTTCTCAGGGAAAAAAAAATACTGTTTCACCCCCCAATTGATTTACAATGAAAGAAAGCATGACATTGAGGAAAAGGCTAAGCAAAACGCACTGTAAATCATCTCACAAAATGAAGCAACTGAAGCTGCTTGAAAAAACAAAGTACTTCAAGGTCTGAGCGCAAATATGTATCGTATCACAAAGATTCATCCACTGATGTTTGATTTCAAATAATGCTCTTTCAAGGGAGAAAACATGAAATTACTGCATTTGTGCATTTCAGATTTACAAACAATTGAGAATACTATAGTGATCTTTTCCATTTAGGCTTCCACAGGAAGAGAAATGAAGGTTACTGATGAAACATGTAACCCGATCCAAAAATGAAAGGGCAAAGCTTGAATCATGACATCACAACACATGTTTTGTCACCTTTGTGTCAGAATAGGCATTTATGCAATTTTCTAATACAAAAAATAGCAAACTTTTCTGTAAGGTTTTTTTAATTGAAATATTTTATCATTTCCAGGAAATTCTATGTATAGTCCTTGTTTAAGTAGACAACAGAGTGTTAGTCAAACAGGAAGTGTTATGGATGGAAAATAACTATATCAGGATAAATGTGGTATTTGTGCAGACTGTACAATGTGGTGCATCTTGAATTCTCTTGAAAGTATAGAGAGATAAATTCAAAACAAATCATGAATTCTCATTCAATAGTCACATGAAACAAACTTAGCAATGTTAAAAATAAGTTAGGTAAAGGTGCTGCAGAAATTTATTGAAATTAAGAGATTAATTACAATGATTTCTGAGCGGACCTTGATGCTCTCTGAGCTTAGTTGTTTTCTTGCAGACATTTCATTACCCAAACTAGGTAACATCATCAGTGCTAGGAAGGAGTGGGGTTTGCCTTTAGTTTATATTCTGGTGGCTCACCCCATCAGTGTTAGTATGAGTGATCTGGTAGGTTCTTGGGCTGGGCTGTTTACTGTTTGTTAGCTTGTTTGGCAGGTTAGGGTAATATTTACTTCTTGATTATTGGCCTGATCTTAATTTTGGTGTTAATCCATGTTCATCTGAATGCCGATTGCTGGGAGGAAGGAGGTATTTTGGTCATTTTGTTCCCTTTCTGGATTGTCTTGCTTTGCTTAATATGTATATTTTATTTATATCTATGTGTCTATTGATGGCCAATTTGTCAGAGTTCCAGGCTTCCAGATATTTTCTCTCTCTAGTGTTTTGGACTTGGCTTTGTTTAGAATGCTTCCCAGTTTCCCAGTTGAAACTATGGTTAACTCTGTCTGTATGTTGTGAAAAAAGTTTTCATCGTGTCTTTTGACTGCTAGTTGGCGTTTATCTACGTGTTCTGCTAGTCTTCTGCCTATTTGTCTTATGTAGTGGCTGTTTCAGTCTTTACACTGTATGTTGTAGATGACTTCACTTTTTTTCCCCTGAAGCTAGTTGGTTTACTTAGGATATTTCAAAGAACTTTTAGTTGGTTTATGTGCTATACTTTATTCTCCTTTATCAGTACAGTTTCCTCTGTTTTGCTTGGAGACAAACAAAGGTGAATTAGTAATATAAAAGTATTTTATCTGTCAAATATTATACTATTGCAATAATACTTATCATGTTTATTAGTATGATATATCAAGGTTTTTTTACATTTATTATGGGGGTATAGAAATAGAACATTGCAGGTTTATTGTCATCTTACAGAGAGGTAACTGTGACAGCATGAAATAACCAGTCTTAGGAAATGCTGAGTAGTCCATGGTTAAATTGAGAGATAACCATTTGCACAGTATTTTACTTTTCTATACAGTTCCCAGTGGCTACTTTCCATGCTGTTTCAGAGAACCTCTGATCCTCCAGAGCAGGTCTTTAGAAACTGTTGAGATGCTATATAAAAATAATAATTGATTAACAAAAATGTTCTGTTCCTTCCAACTGCAAATCATGTAATCAGTAAATCTCTGGCCTCATAAACTTTGACTCAGTCTTCCATTTAAAAACAATTAAAGCACAATCGCTAATTCCAATTGGAATACCACCAATCTGCTAGATTCCATAAAAATCCATAGAATCTCTAAAAATGCCTTGAGTTTCAAGAAATGTGCTGGAGAATCACCCATAATACATGTTGATTTATGTGATGATGATTGATGATGAGGGTGATATTTTGGAAAGGACTTCATAGGTGTATAAAAATACCAAATCCAGTCTAAACACATGGTAGACTTTGTAATCAACCATAACACTAACATTCCTTTAAATTTTGGCTTTCCAATTTGGCATCAATTAAAGCTTGTAAACCTTTATTTTATTTTATTTTTTAATAAATAAGTATGTACAGGAGATAACTGGTAGTGTGCTTCAAGTTCCTTCAGTCAAACAATGTCACCCATTGGGACCTTCTCTGACACAGTGACTGGCTCCTGGAATCTGGCATGATATACCCCCAGAGATCTGTTTGGCTAACATCCTAATGATGTTCTAGAAGTCTTTAAAAACTTGGCTGTTCTCCTAGGGCTTGAGTGATGGTGCAGAGATAGCCCATTCGTTGTATTTTATGTTAAACGAAGAGTAATTTCTCTGGCCCTGCCAAATTCTTTTCATTACTTTCTATTTTTCTAAAATGTATGCTGCCTAAAGATGTTCTGAAGGTCAAGGGACCTCTAAATCTAAATAAATATATAAATAATATCGCAGGAAGTGATATTTATTGCAGTAACTAGCCTATTACTTTTTGTACCTAAACACATGCTAAAATATCAGGTGAAATACTCTCAAGTCGATGAAGCACTACGGTTTAACATCCTATTAGATATTTTCCTCAAATGAACACAAATAGCTAGAGGTACTTTCCATGTGCTTTACTGACCTAATCTTAAAATTAAAATTTGCACTACAGTATAGAACTTATAATAATAAATCTTTCCATTAATTCATTTCAACCTGCAGTCTTCATTCTAAAATCCAATATGTAAAAGGTCTTTCTTACGTAGAATTTATAAATTACATATGTCATTGTGCCAAACTGGGATACAGCAAAGTATGGCACTTTGTTACACATAATTCATGTCTTAATCAATGAGTTTTCTGGAGCAATATTGAAGACTGTAAGGAAAGCACGGGGACAACGGCAATAACAGAACATAAAACGCAAAAGAAAGAAGAACAATAGTGTACCCTTCACAGTTGGAAGACTCAAGAATCATCATGAATTATACATCTAAACAACCTGTATAATGCTTTACATTAGGGTTGGGTTCTTCTTCCGGTCACACCGGAAGTATGCATTGTGCGCGTCCGCACTTGCTATGATCGCATGCACGGCCCCATCGCTTCTGGGTATAAAACCTTCTGCGCATGCACAGAGGGTTCTTTTCAAGGCAATTTCATCCCGGAGTACCGATTTCAGGCCGGAGAACTGGTTTGGGGGTGTGGCTAGCTGGCCATCGCTGCCGGTTTGGCGAGTGGGGGAAAATTTCTGCTACCGGTTCTAGAGAATCTGTCCAAACTGGCAGCAACCCACCACTGCTTTACATGTTTAAAAAAATGTATTATACATTTTTAGCAGGAATTGAAGTCTGATTTTCAAACTCATGATTGGGAACTCCATATAGATTAGTGTCATATGTAATTTCATTCCATCGTTACAGAAAAATCAATCAAAATATTATTGGAGTTTTGTTTAGAAGTATGTGTAATTAAAGAAAACTAAAGATTTGTCCTCTCTCCTAAGTTATCTGATTCCAGAATCCCATATGAGTAATAATTTCTCAGTACAGCATACCTGAGTTGGATAGCCTTTCATCGCACAACACTACACCACACCACATCACACCACAAAACAACGGAAAGAAAAACATAACTGTGATAACCCAAGGCTGGGTACAGAAGCAACACAGCCAGAACAAGGGCTTAATTCCCCTTTATTGCTCCAACTTTCCCCCAAAAGTCCCACCATTCACTGCAAGTCCAGCAACAAAGCTTTAAACACGCACCTCCAATAGTTCCTGGCTGCTATTAGTCCAGACGAACAGCATGGCTCTGAGAGCAGCCACAGTTCAGGGAATTTGGTTCCAAGGAGTCGTCGTCACAAGTAGAGTTCACTGGGACTGCAGCACAACCCAGAGCACAACTGTGTCACTCACACATAGCCAGGTAAGGCAAGCAAGGCAAACAGGGGAAGGCAAGCAACGTATCCAGATTTTGGAAACAGCATGTGAAACTGGAAAAAAGCAATGCTTGTTCCCGACAAACACCCTTCCCAACTGGTTTCTTTAAATCTCATTCCCCAGGTGAGCCTTGTGAAGAGGGGCAGGGCACCCTCCTCCTAAGTCGTTGGGTTACCCTCCGCTGATCCCACCTCCTCTCCGCTCTCTGTGCTTGTGGATAAGGGGGGGGAGGTAATTGCTCATTGCCAGAGCTCTATTGCTCCTCTGCTCTGCTGTCCGCTCTCTCCTTTCCCCTTTGCTTCATTGTCCTGCGCCCTTTCCTTCATTGGTGACCCTTCCCAGGCCTGACGGACCTGGGACTGCCTCGTCCTGCTTGTCCTGTTGTTCCTCCATTGGCCCTAATTCTGTCTTGTCCTTCTCCCTGGACCCAGACATGACAATAATTGTAAAACTATTTTGTCTATTCTAAATGTGTAAAGCAGTCACCAAGTGCAGATGAGGAAGAAATTCATTTGGCTTGCATTTTTGGGGCAACCATATCTAATTTAATGTAAAACTATTAAAGCTTCGTTATCCTACAAATATTCAAAATGCTGCAATTCAGTATAAGTTTGTGTATATCAAAAATGCACCTAAACCTATACTGATGCACACATTACTGAAACTAGTTGAAAGAATCCAATGAAAATCCTTTTGTAAATGTGGCTTAAGCAACATTGGGTTCACTGCAGAAAAGGCATACAATTGTGTATGTACACAAAAGTCATACAATTTTTACATACAATGCATTTAAAATTGGAAAAAATATATAATTAACAGACAAAAACCAACAAATAGATTAATTATCTAAGGCTCTTTAAAAAATAATGAACCTCTTCACCTAATGCAAACCAGGCTACATGACAAAATCATAATTTATGCACGATCAAAGGTTACCTCTCGTTAATGAACGTGAGGCATGCTTCATGGAAGAAGAGAGCTGTGAACTTCTGAAGAACTACTGTATTTTTATTTGTGCATGTGTAAATTTTGTATCCTGGGAGTGACCTCTGGATGAGGTTGCTATGTAACTGAGGAGGCCAGAAACTCAGTTTTGCTCTTCTGCATTGAGCCAAAGACAGATGTGGTTTCCTTGGTTACAGTTGCTATGTAAGAGAGGCTTGATGTTGACTAAAATGAAGGAGTGTCAACAAATTTGGAATGGTAGTTAGAAGGTCCGTATGATTCATAATTGGTTAAAAACTTCTGGCTGGGATCGTTAAGAAAGAGCAAAAGAAAAGATCAGTTGGAAAATAATAGGCAATCAGTAAATTACAATGATTATAGTAAAAGGAAGTTGCCGATTGCTGAATTGGTTGAAGGAAGCAAAGCTCAGAGCTGAGGGATGTCTTCCAGCCTGAAAATGCTAGCAAAACAAAAGAGTATTATGCTTTATACCAGATTTGGTGGCTGAAGTTGTATAAGTTGTGCTTTTAGATGATGGAAAACCTCCAAGAATGCAAAATGGTGCATCAGAGAATGGTTTCAGGAAAAGTTTTGATTAGAGTCAACTCAAGAGATAAAGGAAAGATATAGAAAAACTAAAATATCTCTGAAAATTGGAGAGAATAAAATATATTTGAAAACAGGGAAGTCTATTAAATTGTACACATTATTTGCATTTGCATTGGTGGAAAGTTTAGAAAGGGCTGGCTCAAGGTCTTCTGTATAAGTTTACTAGGACAAGAAAATTGTCTCAAGTAACAAAACAGTAAACAATAACTAAAATCTAACTAGTTGAGTCAGCCTAGTTTACTATTTAAAAAGGTTTTAAGTCCTCATGTAAACAATAAACTTCTTAAATGCTGTAATTTTGTTAATTTATAAAGTCTGTGTCCAACAGCAAAGGCAGTTTCATGCTTTGGTCTAGAGGCAGGTTTCTACCGGTTTGGACCGGTTCTACCGAGTAGGTAGTAGGCTGTTGGTGACGTCACAGAGCCAGTTCTGCTCCGTGGGCGTCGCCATCTTTTTTTTTTATGTTGTTTTTTTAATTTTTTGGGGATTTTTTCTCTCTGCGCATTCGCAGAAGCTGAGTTTCTGGCACTGCGCATGCATCGCCATCTTGTTTCCACCCTTTTGGGGGGGAATTTTTCGGGGATTTTTTCTACTGCGCATGTGCACAAGGTGCGCCCACGCGGCGCGGGAGGCAGTGAACCGGTGCTGAGGTAAGTTAGAATCCACCCCTGCTTTGGTCGTATTACAACATTGCCAAAATATAAAGCTTAGTGATTTATTTTATAGTTTGGGTGGAGGTCAATATGACCTCATCAAGATCTTTATCAAAAACTGGGTATGTTCAAATAACCCGTGTCATCACTTAACAACTGCAGGTGAGAGTGTTGGAATTGTGGTGATTGAGCTAAGTGCTCAAAAGGGCATCTCACTTAACAACTGCTTCATTCAATGACTGAGACTCTGGTCCTAATTATGATAGTGAGGACTACCTATAGTAACAAAAGACTGCTTTTAGAACAGACAAGTCATGTCAAGGTTTGTACAAATAAGAATATTTTTGCAAAGATATGAAAGCAGTCAGGGAAAAATCTGGAAAACTATATTTGGGGCTATAATCCCTGCTGTGCAGA
The DNA here is from genome assembly GCA_032467955.1 of Pseudoxenodon macrops. Classification (NCBI taxonomy): domain Eukaryota; kingdom Metazoa; phylum Chordata; class Lepidosauria; order Squamata; family Pseudoxenodontidae; genus Pseudoxenodon; species Pseudoxenodon macrops. The sequence continues at coordinate 190,955 of JANHFT010000412.1, read as the reverse complement.
TGTTATGAGGAACAGCAGATTCCATGCTATCTACAGTTAGTTGTAAGACTAGATGAAGTTCTGATAAACAGTCTCAAAAAGAATACTGTGGAGCTGAAACAAACAAACAAACAAACATATTATGCAAAATTATTAGGGAACTAACTTTTCCCTTGCAAGGAAAATATAAAGCAATTTAGGTTTCTCAAATAAAAGCAAAGGAAAGATAGGAGAAACACAACAGAAGAATATAAAATCAAGCATGGTGTATAAAATGTGGATGGGAAGACAGAACCCCTAAGCATCCATTGAAATTAATAGTAGAAGTACTTCTTCACACATGTTCTTTTAAAATGTAGAGTTGCAGCCATCTGTGCTGCAATAGACACTATTAGTGTACTTCCCTGAGCAATATACTTTATATATTATGATTGGAAGCAACAGCAGCAAATGGATATTGGCCTCTTTTCCCTATTTTTGTTATTCCTCCTCAGAATATTGCAGCCATTTTGAGCATTGTTTCAAGTGCTTCATTCCCTTGAGAAATTCTGGTGGACAGATCTACTTGCTGAAGAAGACATACAATCTTACGTCCATGTCGCCATCTTGTAAAATGATGCAATGCTTTATCTAAAAAGACCTTTATGAACATTTAATATGAATATAACAGAAGAGGCTTGATCAGGGGGCACATATGGGCATCCTTAATCTCAGAAAGGCAATGGATGTTAATATCTTTTCAGAATTCTCTGTGCTGGTTGAGATTTAGTTCTTGTACCTGTTGATATAAAACATTGTTAGTATCTGCACAAACTGTTTGTGGTGTGACTCAATGATGCTCTTCATAGTTCATTTAGAACTGGTTGCTTAGGCTGTTGAGCTTTTTGACCTTCTGTAGTTGAAAGATACGACCCTAAATTACAAATTCTGTATGTATCCTCTTTGCCTTTTTAACATTTTAGAATATAAAACAAAGAAGTACTTTCCAATTAAGTCTGGATGTAATGATGTATTATGCAATTTTTGCTATAATTTATTTAATTTAATTTTGCCAGAGTTAAGCAGCAGCTGGGCATGATCTAAACATGACATGTTTCTGCAACTTATTAAATAATGATAGTCCATGTCCATGTAAATCTATTGTGCAAACTATAGAAAAACTGGGAAAGGGGGAATGTTAATTAAAATAATGAAATCTCAGTGCATTTATAAAATTGCAATTTCTCTGACATTGCACGGACATTTAGTTGGTAATTGAAAACATGTTGATGACAGGACTTTGTTCTTCTCTGCTTTAAAGTCTGAATTGCTTCAGGGCGTATTTAAAAATGTGAAATATTTAAACAAAAGTTTCCAGTATTTAAATGTAAGATAACAATTATTTCCATTATTTCTTATGAGGATTCTTTTTTATGTTTTCAAAAAGGGGTTTAAAAATCCTCTCTGCAAACTTTTCTGCAGTCTGGTTACATACAAGCGGTCACCTTGGATACCCCTCTGCATATATTTTTTTGGCGGCTCAGGGAGTCGAACAATGGAGTGAGAATCTTGTTCTGAATGAGAACTCATTCTTTGCTGTAGTTAGATCGTTTGAGATGGTTTGAGTTTTGACCTGGTAGAACACAGAATACTATTCTACCTTTAGAACTTTGTCTCCATGGAATACACCCAACTGAGAATATTCTGATGCAGCATTTTGAATACAGATCCTTTATTCCATTCTTTCATTATCTGCATACCACTCCTGCTAGCTGTTAAACTACTCATATATATGTTTAATGTTTTAATAACCCAATTTGTGTGCATCTGGGTGTAGGTATGTATATGTGTACACACACACACACACACACACACACACAAACATACTGATAAGGAATACAAAAAGATACAGTAGTGCTTAAAGGTTTGTGAATGCTTTTTGATTTTCAGCATTTTTTGCATAAATATGACCCAGTCTGTTCTCCAGTTGTCCTAAAACTACACAGAGAACCCAATTAAACAAATGAATAGAAAATATTATATTCATTTTTTATTGAGGAAAATGAACCAAAGGTACATATTTGTATAGTGAAAATATGTGAACCTATAGGATTACTGGTTCATTTGAAGAGGGAATCAGAATGAATAGAATAGAATCCTTTATTGGCCAAGTGTGATTGGACACACAAGGAATTTGTCTTTGGTGCA
>JANHFT010000412.1:113739-126325 GCA_032467955.1 Pseudoxenodon macrops | reverse complement strand
AGGGCGGGGTTTTAAACTAAGACTCAGTCCAATCGGAAGACAGGACAAAGTTAACCCATTCTGGAGGCTACCTCAACGAACTACGGAGAAGAGTTACTCACTATCAGCAAGAAAGGGGGAAATATAATCCATTGACTATGTCCATCAGCTCTTGAAGTGTGTTACATGTCAGAAGCAAGGATCAGAGACATGAGAATTTCCAAATTCACTGACAATTATCCCTTGCTTCCAGGACACCTGCAGAACAAACAATACTGCAAGGGCCAGCTACCCACATGATTCAGAAAAATATTCAACATGCTGGGATACCAAGTTATATTTTTATCCAACCCTCCAGTTTATGGGGAAAAACTAAAAGAGTTAACAAACAATGATTGATTATACAAATGATGAAGATAGGGGAGAATATGAGACTTTGGCCTAACTTATTTAGTTGATGTGCAAGTGGCTTTTATGTATATAAAACCCCATTAGGATGACTCTTATGACTAAAATACATCTATTAAAAGATACATTTTATTCAAAATGAACTATGCTGCAGAAAGCCTAAAGGAGTTGCCCAGTATATTAAAAGCATCAATGCCTGCTCAGAAATCCAAATGAAATAATGTTGCGACGTTATAGAGTATTTGAGTTAAAACAAATGGAGTAACAGATAATAGAAGGGCCGCTGCTTGCGTCTACTATCATCTGCTCAACCAAGGGAAATATGTTAATAATGCCTTTCAGAAACAAACTGCAGATTTTCCAAAGAAACATGAAATCATAGTGATGGAAGACTTTAATTATTCCAACATCTGTCAGGCGACAAATTCTGCCAAGCATGGGAGTTCCAGGAAACCCTTGAGTTGCCTTGCTGACAACTTTCTTCAGAGGATAGAAGGCAGCTATCTTTGATAGTTGAAACTAATCAATAGGAAATCCTTCGTTGAATAAGTAGAAGGAAGAGGAACATTGGAACAAAGTGACCATGTGCTGCTGAAGCTCTTTATTTTATGGGAAACTTAAAACTGGGCTTAGTTATTCAATCTGAGTAGTTATTAAGAAAGGAGTTAGGAAATATATTAGATTTCTGCATCCTGTGCAGAAGGGACTTGATCTGTATCTAGTCACACATTCACAAGTAAGCTGCTTGTATAGCATTGTGTGTATTTCATATCACCACACCATTACTACCTCATAATCTTATTTATTTATCCAACTGAGGGATAATATTTATCCACACAGAGGGATTCTATGGCTAATCTGATTCTCGAAGCAGAAGTAAAGCCTTCTAGAAATGAAGTGATTCACTTAAAATGGACCATTGACGGACCAGCCAATAATGACTTATATAGCATAATCAGCTCTTTTCTTACAGGAGGCATAAGACAACTTCATTCAGAACTCGGATGTGAAATAATGGAGACATTTATGATTCTAAACTATTTTAGAGTCCTTTGAGTTTAATCTGTCACTCAACCTGTATAGATTGAGGTTTTACTGCCAGCATTAATTCTCAATTCTTTCAAGCATGAAATATATCATGATTGGACATATTTACCAGAGAAATGTCTGTTTCCTGGGATTTAATTTGAAATTTATACTAATGACTTTGTCTCTCTCAATCAAATAAAATGTTTCTGTTTTAAATATTTACAAATTATGTGGAGAATGTATTCTACTTTTCAGAAGAAAGATCTACTTTCTGATGTCCCATGATATTGAATAACTTGCCCTAAAGGTACTAATTAATTAAAAAATCTCTACAGGGTGAATGCAATAGTACCTGTCTATATTATATTTTTATTCTAGAAGCTCAAAACAATATACACACGAAGTTCCTTTATTATTTAATCTTCAAAATAACTCTATGAATGAAGTCACCCAATAAGCTCTATATCTGGGTATGAATGTCAATTTGGCTTTCCTCAGTCAAGTCCAAGAACTTAATGACAACACTCAGATTACATTTCATAATGTTTATTTCTACACTGTTTATACCCTTTTAATCCTTCCTGACTGTAGCCAAAATTAATCACTTGTGTTTCATCATAACATTGTACCATGAAGAATTTTGATACTTCTCCAACCTAATGCTCTTCAAAGTTCTTTGGATACATAGGACGGAGAGGTGAAACTACAAAGGAATGCTTCTTTAGACTGACAGACCAAACTTTATCCAATGAAGATCATCTCTTGCGGTAAAGTTCTGGGTTTCATTCCTAAACCTTGAATCATAAACAAAAAACAGACAATCCTTGCAGGTCAGGAGGAAGCATGTGGCCTTTCACTGACAAAGCAAAAATAACTAAACTATTACTATTTATCAAATTTTTATGCTGCCCATTTTCCATATAAGGTGACTCTGAGCAACTTACAATTATACCAACCAACATCTTCAGTGCTGCTGAGTATATATTGATTGAACCGCAGATTAACTATATAGTCTAACAGCCATAGAGACTGAGCTAGCCTGTCATGCCCCCCATCAGAGTCTGAATCTGTGGGGGAAGTTGAGCTGGAACAAGAGACAGAGATTCAGAGGGCGGCCTTGGAGGAAACTGGGGAAGGGCAGTGTCAGTCCAGGTAAGGCTTTTCAGGATTAGAAAAGCTTGCAGACAGAGAGGAGCAGGAAAGACAGAGATCAGGTGAAGAGAAAAGACCACCTTTTCCTGATCTTAGAGCATGGAGCGAAGACAGAAGGCGAGACCAACACAGACTGGGAGGTGGCCCCCCTTCACAAGACACACCTGGGGACTGAGATGTAAGGAAGTGCCAGTGGGAGGGGCATTTGTTGGGAACAAGGATTGAATCTGTGGAGTCTTCTGTGCACTTGCCAACACCTGGAGATTACTGTGCTCTGTCTTGTGGGTCTTGCTCGGTTTGCCTACTTTGTTGAACTTCTTGTTCTGGTTACTGTTTGGCTAACCTGGCTTATTGGACTGTTGGCCCTCGTTACTGTTTGGCAAACCTGGCTTACTGGACTACTCGCAGTCAAAGGCTGCTGAAGGTGCGTGTGAGAGCTTTGCCCCAGGACTTGTAATAAATGTGGGGATGTTTTGGGGCAAAGTTGGAGCAATAAAGGGGAGTTAGACCTGTTCTCTGGCTGTGTTGCTTTCATGCCATGCCCTGGGTCATCACACTAGCCTATGCACAATGTTCCTTCTTATAGGTTCTCAGACACTGTTTTGAAGCAGGTCAACAGCAGTAATATTGATAACTTCTGGAGCTTCATTGGATACTTGGAGATAGGAGTACTATTATAGTACAAACTAGTTTCTGACAAGATCTTGTGTTCCTGAAAAAATTCAGAAGTCAGGCATTCAAGGACAACAGGTGGTTTATGACTAAAAAAAGTGGGCTAGCATTCTGGATTTGTTTATCAGTTTGGACAGTTCCATAATTTGATTAGCATCAAATTATTGCTTTAATTACCATCACAGCTTTCTCAGCACAGCATGGGTACCCATTAATTGGAATAGCTAAAATTGTGTGTCTGTGTGTATGGTGTATAAAAGTTATTCTGTCTAGAATACAGCTGTTTTATGATTGTCTGATAATTGTTTCTGATAACTACACCCTAATTGGAGTTCTGTATATGACTCTGCTATGCACGGTAATGTAATAAAGGCATCTTATTAAAGCTTACGATTATAGGATTATGAATCAGAAAGGACAATCAGTTGACAGCAATCTGGTAGAATCTAGGATAAAGAGTCCAGCGTATGCCTTGAAAAAAATCTTCCACGTCACTATTTTTTTACTTTATGCTACTGTCCTCGCAATCATAACATTTAAAGGTGACAGAGAGCTTGGCTAATCAGGAAGCATAGTATGTGTACACTTCACAGCTGAAGTGGCATACAGTCATGTACATTTGAAGCAGGAGTGTCATACTGGCAGTCCGCCAACAGGATGTGTCACACACCGGCCACACCCACCCCAGTTCCACGAACGGAGAAAATGTGAAACATCAAATGACGGTAACGTGATGCTGCGAGTTTGACACCCGTGATTTAAAAGGATGTTGACCATCACTAGGTCTAAAAACATCATTAGGGCAGGTGAGAAAAACCTGAAAAAGACACATTAATCCTTAACCAGTTATATCTTCTCAACATCCAATAGTTAATTTGTTTGTATTTATTTAAGTTTGCTGTTAAACCTTGCTGCTGATGGGATGTTCAGGCACTTCTGTCTAGCCTGGGATTTCTAGAATTCTGCTGAAAAGCTTTGATAGATGATTGAGGCAAAATCGTTTCTTGGATTTACAAAGAGACACAGTATTAGTTTTTCAAAGCTATAAGCCCCTGTCTTTAGTCTTGTTAACTTCCCTTCCCAACACAAAAGCTTTCTATCCATCAAACAGGTATACTGGAAGTGACAAACTGTAAACCCTCAATTTAATGGGCCAGTAGCAAGAAGGGTTTCCATTACGCTTGAATGTCTATTAAGCAGCAAATGGACTTTTACACGTGGCGTATATTGGCATTATGTAAGCATACAATAGTGAACAAATTTTATCTGTGGCACCAAAGAACTACTGAAATGAAGGACAGTAGATCAAGGATACAAAGGGTATACCATATTTGAAACCATGTCTCTCTATCTGAAAGAAGTCATACAGCGACTGAAGGAAAATTACATTTAAAAATCTTGGTGTGAAGGTCATAACTTCAAATATTTGACTCATGATGTGTTCATGCTTGCATGAACTCCAAAGCACTTCTTCCAAATCATTTTTGAAGTATGTAGAGTTCAATTTTGTACTATTAGCAGCTCCTTTGTCCAAATTCTGGGTGAGTTTAAACTTTTTTAAAAGCTCATTTCACATAATAACATTCCTTAAATAACCACTAGAAAAAGATTTTTTAGCAAAGGTCGGTATGCAATTGAAGTAACTGCTTTTCTATTAAATAATTTGAAAAAATCACTGCCAGACTTTCTCTTTACAAAAGTGCATTGTTCAATCACAAAAATTACAAAATAAAAATTTGGAAAACTGTTATGATAGGGATACTTAAGAGGAAATGTACTACATTAAAACTATTCTAAAGCTTTTTTTTTTCTTCCAATAGTTACATGTTGCTTTTTGAGTTTGCCAACTATAACTATTGGAACTATTTTCCAATATTATTTTAAAAATATCATTGGAAAACAAACCAAACATCTTAGTTAAGGCAGTTTAGGTTTTACTGGGAGGAGACAATTTCATCTGTCCTTTGTCCTACTGATCCTATGGAAGGTGGCCACCACTACCCAACTGAAGTATTAAAAGGTAGTAAGCATTTTTCAGAAATGGGTTCCTTCAAATGACCACTGCAATCCATCCAACAGAAACCTAGCAAGTGATTATAGGTACAGGAGCTTGTGAGAAGACTGCAACAGCCTGAAAACACGAGGTTAAATCAAAGAAAAAATTAGAGCCAATGTAAAAGAATAGAAGAAGAAATGCAGTAATTTAAAATTACAGAACGGGGAAATTTATTTATTTAATGTGGTATGTTTAGATGTCTGCCCATTAATCAAAGAAATACAAATTGTTGAATAGAAGGGTAGAAGAGAAGAAATTGGAGAAACAAAAATAAGAATATTTCTACAAATGGGGGTGGGGCGAGAAACTCTTTGAATGGCAAACAAATCTAACTTCTGTTATATTTTTATAACAAATATTCCAATTTAAAGGAAATTGTGGGTCCTAACAGGTGCTGTTCCAGAATCCAGACCTACAACAATGGGCATCTCTGGATATTAATAGGTCCTCTATGCCTGGGCATGCATGAGACAAAGTAATAGGGTGTGATGATAGGACACCACCCCCTTCTACTGGCTGAAGAAAATAACTTCTAGGAGAAATAAATGAAATCCCTCTTTGCGTTCCCTATTTTCAAAAGCATCGGAGCAGCTGCTGCTACAAGCAAGTTAAGATGAGGATGTTTGTACCTGAGGCAGATTAGCATCAGATTCCTGACATTCTGGTCTACTGAGCCTGTCTTTACATCTGAAAAAGGCTTTGTAATTAAATTAATTCCCTCAGAGTCAAATCTGGGCAGAGTCTGAGAGCAGCCTTCTCCTGATTTGGTGGAAACTGACAGCGGCAGTGCCTACCATGGGAGCCTGCAGAAAGCAGGCAAGGAAGCTGACCGATGGCTATGAGAAGGGAAAGACCAGGCCAGATAAAGAGGCTGAGGGAAAGAAATATTTAAAAAAGCACCCTGCTTTAACTGGCCCGCCAGATGTCCGCCTGGGCGCAAGCGCGTATAGATTTCAGGATCATGCTTTTTACCCCTGGCTAGTATCAAGGATGCTTTCTGAAACCTGTCTGGATTTTGCTTCTTGAGTTTGCCAGCCATAGCACCCGCGAAGGGCTGACCATTTGGGTTTAGCTCTTATTTATCATTCGAACAATGGTTTTGACAGAGATTCAGCCCAGTGCGCTGTGAAATGAACAGGAATTAATAAGTGAAGAGCCCACATCACAGGAACTACCCGTATATGTGCAGGATGGATATTGCCCCTCAGTTTCCATTATCCCACCTTACCTAGTATTTACTCCTATGAAGGCTTGAATCGTCCCCTTTACTCTGATGCCAACAATCACACAAGTGCCAACAATTATATAAGCAAAGGAGTCCTTGGTTACTGCTCTTTTCCTTGTCCCTGGCTTGGAAATGCTATTACAACACACACAGAGACATAGACACACACACTTTCTGAACAAATTATAGTTTCAGGTTCCCAGTGGCATTTTGAAAGTAACAGAACCACTTCTCCAATCTCCTTTTGTCAGAACAGAATGAAACAAAAAAGGCTGTAGGAAAATAACAAGCAAATAAGTAAAAAATAAAAAAAAGAGGTACCAGGAAGTTTGTAGGAACTTTCTCTCTCAATCCCTTGTTCTGCACTGTAGTGAAAGACTTGCATTTTGTAAGCATTTTTTCTCCAGAAAGCATCCTGTCCCATGCAATCGTATAGATTTTCTTCTGTCTTACTTGTCTTATCTATATTGATCTTTCCATCCTCTTGCTCAGAAAACCAGGAATTAGCATAAGTGATCGACAGGTACCGTAAGCAGGGTGGAGATCAGAAAGGTTGAATTAAAAATGCTTGGTTGCCTCAAAAATGTGCAGGCTGAAGAAACAGGGGTGACATATTCATTTTCTTTTGCATTTTTTTCTGCATTTTGTCTGATAAACAAATCACTGCAGTGAAATATATGCAGTGAGTTAGCAGTTGGACTTTACATACACACACACACACACACACACACACACAAACAATGACATAGGATGAATTCCTTACACTTTCCTAATTAGCACATAATGCAATATAATTGTAAGTAGCACCGTAAAGATCCCACATCTTCTCTTCTCACAGAATTTCTCCAGACTGGGGCTCCTGTGACATGTGACAACATCAGTGGCATATCTTCCTGACTTTGAACCAATTATTTAATTTTGGTATCAACCCTTCCCAAAAAACCAGCTATTAAGAGCTTTTTACCTAGGAGGTGACATGAAAGAAAAATGAGAGAGATGGCATTCAATTTTTGTTTTATTTTTGTTGCCATTGTCACATAAAGAAGATCTAATGAAATCCCCTTTGAGATGTCTCATAGATCAGATCAAGAGCTATATTTCAACCCAAGCATATTAAGGGTAGCATGACTCATCATCCAGGGTATTTATTGCATGATATATGGTAGCATAGTAATCACACTAAGTACACTGAGAATGGTCGTGTCACCATCATAAAACATGCCACAACTTCAAATGCTTTGCATTTTTATTTATTTTGTAGTAATGAACCAGGCCTAAGGTTTAGTTGAACCTTAATGCCACACAAAATGGTGCACCTCAGGTAGAAAATAAGAACTGACATATTTAATTGGTTTAATTACCACATTTACTAATTTAAAGTTGACTGACTTTCTCACAAGGCCGGCAATCTTTCTTTTATAGAATCCTCATTAAACTGGGGAGGGGGATGAATAGTTATTGACCCTTAGCAAAAAACATTGCTTACCAAAATGGCATTATTATGAACCATGTATCAGAAAAATATCAAAAATGAGTTGATTAAAAGTAGCACGCATCCCCATAGATCCAGTAAAGTGTATTAGTTCAATTCCATCTGGCCATTCATTTTTCTTGCAGCAACTCCATGAATTACAGGCAATAAATTCATTCTTTTCATTACAGTGATGGTTGTACAGTGATGTTCATCCCAAGACCTTCAGGAAAGATCATGCTCTTGTGCCACTGCAGAAAATGTAGCTATTTGAAGCCAAGATGAGAATATCACAGAGTATAAATCTTCCTGTCCACAGAGATCAGGTGCTGTCCAGGAACCAATCCCACAGAACAGATAGCCTGGTGTACGGTCCATAGGTCAGCTGTATCCTTCTTCCATAGTTTCACTTCTTGTTAAAGAAAACCATGAGATCAGTCCTCCGAGTTTCTAGATGGCTTCTCTCTCCATTATTTGACTTATTTCTCTTGACCGTTTCCTGGTTCTTTAATTCAATGTGGGTTTCAAACAGAACTATCATATGTAGCCTGCAGAAAATCTGAATGACCACTACATATCAGCAGAGGTACAGAAAAATCTAGCTCTATGTTGCCATGTCTGGACTTTACAGTCCCAATTTGGTAGTTCTACATCACTTAAGCAATTATGCCCCTGGCTTTGTATCTTATCTTGGTATTATGTTTTATTCCATCTGCCTTTCAGTGCTTCCAGAATCTCTTCATTTATACAGGTAGGAAGGAAAGAAGTATTTTTTTACATTTTACATTACAATATATTTAATATTGAAGTTTAATGTTATATTATTAATAAAGTTAATTCTACTAGTGGTGTTCTGTGCTAAACCATCACGAAGGCACCTTGAAAGAGAACAGCCTTTATATATCCAACTATTACTAATATTACCCTAAATTTATGCCATTCATTCCAACCTAAAAGATTTTTTTTTTGTCCCTGCTAAGCGAGCCCTGAATGGAACAAAGCTTTTAATGCTCAAAATTCTATTCAGTAACCAAGGTAGCTTTCAGATTTCAAAGGTTAATTTCCATTTCCTATATATATATATATATATATATATATTAACTGATTGACATTTCAGCTTCCAAAATAATAGAACTTGACGCATTCAAAGTACTGTTCAAAATTTAACTAATCAGCACATACAATGCTGATAGAATGCAACAGTGAACTTCTTTTTAAAAACATAACATTGTGGGGCAAATTAGAAATAAATGAACTATTCAAGGTCATACAGCAACTAGAAGAGGCCATGTTATTCTTCATAATGAACAACTTTTGCTGGCTTTTGGTTTATTGTACGGAAAGGACTATCTGCTTAAAACCAATTTCAATAGAAAATAAAGGAGGAAGATAGATTTGCGCAAAAGATTTTAAATTGTGGACACTCTATATAAGAACAAGGCAAAGTCCTAAACCAACAACTTGAAGTAGCTATCGCCATTTGTGACATAGGTCATGGCACCCTGCAGACCTAGTTCTATGTTGCTAATAGGCATTCCAAGAAAGCATCAGGCCTACTCTGGAAATAGGATGGGAGGGCAATGGGAAGGGTCTTGACCCAAATGTGCTGGTTTACTGCTTAAATCAACAGCTTTCTTGTTTGACATTAGTGCCAACCCTGGATTTAACTGAAATGCTACATGCTACTTCACTGACTGAAATGAACACTAGATACATTTTGTTTCAAGAGAGACTGGACAAATGCTATCTAACGGGGCTGAAAATACACATTTCCAAGTTGATAGGTAAAGATTGCATTTTTCCATGTTTTGGGACCCCATTTGTTTCAGCCTATGAAAGAGCCCCATTTATCAAAAGCAGGCTAGCTTTGATTAATATCGATTCCGATTTATCCGCATCAACGGAAAAAGAAACCTTTCTTTTATAATTAGTTATAATAAACTCTTCTTGAGATTTATGCAGATGGATTAAATAGGATTACAAACCTGCAATGGCGCAGTGGTTAAAATGTAGTTTTGCAGGCTACGTCTACTGACTGCCAGCTGCCTGCAATTTGGCAGTTCGAATCTCACCAGGTTCAGGGTTAACTCAGCCTTCCATCCTTCCGAGGTCGGTAAAACGAGGATCAAGATTGTTGGGGGCAATATGCTGACACTGTAAAAGTCTTAGAGAGGAGTGTAAAGCACTGGGAAGTGGTATATAAATTTAAATGCTATTGCTATTCCATGGTTGAGTCTGTATAATATGTTTAAGGAAGCCAATTAAAGACCTAATGGCCATTATTCATATTATACCCTATACTTTGATTAATTGAACTTGGGCTAGCCAGGAGGATAGTGTGTTTTATTATGCAAGTCCAGCCTATTCAGTCTAGATCAGTGATGGCGAACCTATGGCATGCATGCCACAGGTGGCACATGGAGCCAATTTCTCAGGGCACGTGAGGCGTTGCCCTGTCAGTTCCAGCGTGCACAAGCTGATTTTCAGTCTTGATTTTCAGCCGTTTTTCACCCTCCGGAGGCTTCAGAAGTTTTCAGTGATGCCTCCGGAGGGTGAAAAACAGTCCAACAGGCAAACCAGAAGTCCAGTTGGGCCATTTTTCACCCTCTGGAGGCTTCAGGGAAGCCAGCTGAACCCTCTGGAGGGTGAAAAACGGCCCAATAGGGTGGGTGCATGCGCAGTGCAGTATGTGTGGGGTGGGTGGGTTGTGTGCTGGCACGCTACCATTTTTGGCACGCAAGAAGAAAAAGATTAGCCATCACTGGTCTAGATCCAACTTACAGTGTGAACATAGAAAAAAGGGTAATTCAGGAATCAAGTTAAAAACCTCGGAGTACTGTCTTCCTGTATTTCTAAAAAACAGTACTTCTGCCATGCAGTACTTCTGTCTCTATGAATACATGCAGACTTGAAAATGCTATGTGGCTGTTTAATAAGTCATACATTTAGCAAACTTGTACAATTAAGAATTAATGAAGAATAAGTAGCATGGACCCAGATAGGATGGACGTTTTTATTCACTTCAAGAAAAGGGTGTCTTGGCAGGACTGCCCCAGCCACTGAAGAAAGGAGAAAGGCGTTCATGGATTGATGCTCTAAAAGCTTGAAATTAGGTTGCAAAATATTCTGGCCTCCCCTACAAGAAAAAAACTGAAGTGAAAGTGAAGAATCTAAATATTTAACAATTCCCACACTTATAGAGGAGGAGGAGAAAGAGGGGAGGGGGGGAGGAGCAGAAAATAAAAACCTGTTTTTCTAACTTTCAAATGTATTATAGCTACACCCAAGAGATCCAAAGAATTGGCTAGTTCCTTAGAACATGTATCTGGCACCCTGTTCAAGAAGTGTCCAAGTATAACTGAGTTAAAGAGGCTGTATTGTATCAGTAACTATTATCTATTGCCCAAGGTTTAGATAATATCCCCAAAGAAAGTGAGGAGAATGTACAGGTAGATCTTAGCTTACAACCACAGTTGGGACTGGAACTTTGATCATAACTCATTGCAGTTGTATATTGAAACACCACTTGTAGAGATTCAATTTTATGATTGATTTTATGATGGTCATAAAGTGAGGCATGCAGTCATTAAGTGAATCATGTGGTCATTAAGCAAATCCAATCTTCTGAATGGGCTTTTTTGGCCAGAACCTTCTGTTGGTTCCTGGCCAAAAAATGGCAGGAACCAGCAGAAACTTTCCAACTTGTGGTCACAGGACCAAAGGATGTTTCAACCGGTCATAAATATCGGTGGGTTGCCAAATGCTCAAAATACAATCACATGATGGCAGAGTGGGACAGTTGTTAACTTCCAAGGGCAGGTTGCATTTTTAAAGTCTGTCATAACTTTGTACAGACATTTAACAACCAGTTGTAAGTCAAGGGTACAGTTAGCTAACTGTATGGTTATAGCTAGCAGATCTAAGGGAGAAAATTATTTGAACCAGAAATACATGTTAAATACATAATATTGGATGCAATCGTGAAACAATAATTTCTCAAAGTACTGGCAGCCTGTTTTAGATTCTGGGTCCAAGAACATCAACCAGAAACAGGGGTGAAAGCCATATCCCTAGGAGAGGATTATTTAGCTACCTAAAAAGTTGAAAAGATCAACAAAGTGGCAAAACAGAACCAAAACAAACAAGTGTCAAAGTCAGCACTAAAAGATTAAAAAAAAAACCTAAGGGAAAGGAAATCCTCTCCAGCCAGAAGGAAATATAGTAAATAAACAATGAAGAGATAAGAGATCTAACGCCACACAAAGAAAAGCTCTTTTGGGGGTCCTCTATATTTTTTAAAAGTGGGAAGGGGTCGCAAGAGAAAAAAGTTTAAACATTCAACTAAACAAATGCCTAGTACAGTGATGGTGAACCTATGGCACGTGTGCCACAGGTGGCATGCGGAGCCATTTCTGAGGGCACGTGAGGTGCTGCCCTGTCAGCTGCAGCGCGTTTGCAAACACTGCCCAGCTGTTTTCGGCCTTGATTTTCGGCCGTTTATCACCCTCCAGAGGGTTCAGGAAGCTTCCCGGAAGCCTCCAACAGATGAAAAACAGTTTAACGGGCAAAACGGAAGTCCTGTTGGGCCGTTTTT
>JANHFT010000412.1:44799-55382 GCA_032467955.1 Pseudoxenodon macrops | reverse complement strand
TTCTATTCTATTCTAATTCTATTCTATTCTATTCTATTCTAATGTGACAAGCAACTTGCTCACTAACTGAATTTGTTCATGATCTAAATAATGTTCAGCTGTTTTGCAATGGAGCCCTCTTTCTCATTACTTTGTTCAAGGATAACCATTTTGAGATAAGCACAAAAACGTTTGACAACTGAAATGTTCTCCTACAGAGTTTTGGATACTGCCATTTCTAATTGTATGTCAATGAATTCTTTTATATACAACATGGCAATTTGTCCAACGAAAATATTACCAATCACATTAGAGGATCAACACAAATATCTTTCCATGCAGAGCAACCCACATTCAATGTTCCCTCCCCCCCTTTATTAGTACCAGCATGTTGCAAAATAAAGACATGACTTGCTTTTTAAGCAGCTGGGTTGTCTACCTGTTTCTAGCCATTCCAGGATTTGAACTACAAATAATAAGTAGATTTGATCCATCTCATTTTGTAATTTATTTGCAGTCAGGCTCCTTTTTCTCAATCGCATATTGTAAACAAGACTGCATGGAGTCTATTTTCTATAATCTGGGCAGCATATCTTGTTCATCATAATAGGATCATAGTAATTTGCACATTTGTCTCTGTTTATTTCAACAAAGTTATCCTATCTGTAGAGTCAGGAGTTTGTTCACAACTGAGTGAACATTATGCTTCAGAAGCCAGCATGGGAAGCAGCAGGTTATTGCTGTTGCTTACATGGTATTTGCTCATAATACACATACATTTCCTTTATGGGGAGAGAGAAAAATAATCTTATACCACCTACATGGCTGTATAAGACTATCATGCAGACTGTTTAGAAATAATCACAGCTTTATAAGCAAATATTGGGGTCTTCTACAATCCTCTTATAGCAGTCTTGTTTGAGAAATTATTGCAAGAATGTCTAAATAAATCTGAAC
Source organism: Pseudoxenodon macrops (assembly GCA_032467955.1). Taxonomy (NCBI): domain Eukaryota; kingdom Metazoa; phylum Chordata; class Lepidosauria; order Squamata; family Pseudoxenodontidae; genus Pseudoxenodon; species Pseudoxenodon macrops. Next base: position 54,446 of record JANHFT010000412.1, on the reverse strand, counting down.
TGCAGTGGACATCATTATCGGATATTACAAAACTTTTGTTCCGGCAAACCAAATAAATATTCTCTTTATTTGCAAAATAATAACAGGGCTATCTTAATTTTAGAATTGACCCATTATGGTGTAGTGGATATGTAATGATTTAAAAATTAAATCAAAGAAATTGGACAATGGAAACAATACGTTTCCAAGTTAGTTGATTATTTGTAACATTTTTTTTCTAGGAATTTTATGAAGATTTTTTCCCCCAGGGGTCCTGGGTAAGATCTCTTATCAGTGGTGTCTCCCATCAATGGATGGTCTCCTTGCCATTATCCTTCCTATTATTCAGCTCATTTTCTGGGTTAATGCAGCAACACTGCCAAGAAAAATAAGAGGACCTTCAGGTTAATTACTATGGTTCTTATTCTTCACATCATACCGCGGTGGCTCTTTCCCACTACCAAGTTATAGTGTTGACCATCCATACCTAACTCGCCAGAAAATGATATTGCATGAAATTTGCTCCTCCCCCCACTCCGTGGCAATTTCTCCACTGCTTTTGTTTCATACTACTGCAGTCACCTGACTTCACTCCATTAGTGAAGAAGGCTAGCAGTTTTTATACAGTGTATCTTGATGTAGCCCTATTTTAATACAGATGAAACTAAGGAACTTTTAAACATATCTAATTTATCATCTGGAGACAGGGCATAGTTTGGTTCCTGGGAAATATATTAAATATGTCAAGAGAACTGAAGCTTGGAGAAATTAAGCTTTTCATCCTGAACCTCTGGAACTTCACTTACTTAGTGACATTTGGATGTCCAAATGAAAATAATAAGAAGAAAGAAATGGCAGATAGATAGATAGATAGATAGATAGATAGATAGATAGATAGATAGATAGATAGATAGATAGATAGATAGATAGATAGGAAAGATAGATAGGAAAGATAGATAGGAAAGATAGATAGGAAAGATAGATAAGAAAGATAGATAAATAGACAGGCAGGCAGGCAGGTAGGCAGATATAGGCTGCTTCTAGAACAAAGGAATATTTGGATTTTGGATTGGGAAAGGGACGAGATTTTCTCTATAGATAAATAATTAATAACAAAACACATAAATATCTATAGAAAAGTCAGTTCTGCAATTTCTTGTAATAATGTACTTCTTCCACAGGAGGTGGCAATATCTAGTTGACCATGAAAACACTAATATGGTCAGTGAAGTCTGCTTGAGTGTTTGAGATGGAAGGGAGGGAAGGAAGGAAGCAGGACAATTTTGGAAGAAGACAATAACAAACACTGTTGAATGCAACATGAGGGAGACTTCTCCAGTAGTGGGTTTCTCTTTTCAGCGGTACCAGTTCCCGCACACACCTGCGTACCTGCAGGGTGCTTCTGCGCATGCACAGAAGGTTCTGCACATAGTGTCCCAGCATGGGTGGGCGGAGCCTCCTGCCGCCGCCGCTACCGGATCACCAATTAGGACAGATCCGGTAGGAACCCACGACTGCTTCTTACAAGTAATTAAACTGTAAATGTCTGTGTCTTGGTATTGGTGCCCAGCCAAGCAAAAGGTTCTTTTTAGGATTCAGAGACAATAACCACACTTAGGAAGTATAGGCAATGCACTAAAAGTTTGTTTGCTGTAAGGTTTAAATTACTGAGAGAAGCTTAAAAGAAATATGACCAAAACCATGCTTCCTCTGCTGCCAGAGGTCCTGTCAAGGCAGCAGACAACACCCTAGCCAGTCCAGTGAATAGCATTCTATCCACATGGCTTACGCTGAAGCCCTCAAAATTGCAAGTGTCTCTGACTGCCTTTTATCATTAAATCTCACGTTGTTCTGACCCTAAGCTTGTCCTTGGGCCAAGTGCCAAGGTCATTCTTATCTGAGTACATCTGGGTCTTTTCAAGTGTGCTTATTAGGGAAGAGCCTTGTGCTAGCCAGAAGTCTCAACCACATAACTTTGTGTCAGTTTTTCTGCACTTGAGAGAAGCCCAAGTGTAATTAGATTTGGGGAAAAGCAGTGTTAAGACCTTTAAAATCCTACTTTTCTAATGGATAAACATTTTTTGACGCTGTTAGAATATATTTTCCCTTTGGGATTATGTCACTTGCCTAATTTTTACACTTCAATTCTATCATCATTTTTCTGCCAAACTTAATGCTATCCAACAGTTCTTGAGCTAGCAGAAAAGTGGGCCAGCATAACATTCTGTTTGGAAGTGCACTCATCTTCTCCTTTAAAAGAACAAAATGAGCAAAAATAGCAACCTAGGCCGGACATGTTGGAAAAGATGTGCCCAATAATAATAATTTTAAAAAATGGATTGGAGTACTGAACTGTAACTTCAGAAAGCAAATAGGAATTGAAGGGGGATCTTTCCTAATAAGGGTGGGGATTTTTAAAAGCAGATGAATCAGAGATTTGAAAAGTTTAACTAGGCAATCTGTTTGCCCTACCAAGCTTGTGGGACATTTCAGACTGTATTTATGTTTTTTTTTCCTGTTTAACATTGTATTTTTCTGCTGGGCCATATACACATGGTGATTAACAACAACAAAAAGAAAATGTTATAAAATTAAAGATTAAACATCTATATGATCAGTGAAGGTTGATTAATGTTGCTGTGTGCAAACATTATGAAAGGAGATTGTTTAATTTACTATTAATTTCTATTCTATTTCTATCTGACAATATATGGCAGAACATGGTGCCATAATGCCTGTGGACATTCCTGAGCTTCTCTTATTAATTTTAACAAGCAGACAGATTTGAGTGAGATATTATCTCAGAGAGTCAGTTCCCAAGTTATTTAGAAGTTTAAAGGTACCTTAAATCAGGGATGTCCAATTTTGGCCACTTTAAGATTTGTGTGCTTCAATTCCCACAATTCTCCCCAAGCCAGTCTGGGAGTTGAAGTCTTAAAGTGGCCAAGTCTACACACCCTACCTTAAATTGTATCCAAAAGCAACTAGCAGTTGGTTTAGATGGTTTTTAGCCTAGGCATTATATAATTTCATTACCTTGCTCCGGTTAACAGACAGTATTTGGATATTATACAATCTGTAAGGCCTGGAACATTTCAAGAGTGCATGGAAATAAATACAGGAATACAATTAAGGCATTGCAAATATTACTATGGTGTCCAGCAAACATTACCAACTGAATTTTACTGTATCAATTATCTTTGCAAAATAAAATAAAATAAAGGATCCTATTACCCATTCCAAGACAAAGCAATGTCTTCAGACAAACTCAATCAATAATGCTTTTAATTTGTTCTGAAATAACTTCCATTAAATGGGGTCTCACACATCATAAAATATATTTACACATGGAAAACGCTTTTTTTGGGGAGACATGCTCCTTCTTTTATACATGCTGAGTCAACCTCAGCTCTTTTATACAAAGAATGTGCATTTTTCTAAGCAAAAGGTCAGGAAAAAAGCAAATCAATATATATATTTAAGTACTATCTTTGCCATTGAAAAAAATAGTACAATTGTAAAAAATGCTCAGAAAGAACTCCACTGTCCTTTTGCTGTTGGTTTTATTTATTTTTTAATGTGAAGATATATTACATGGTTTGAATTATGTGAACTCTATGTAAGTATACTTCTTCTGCACATTAAGCAGTTAAGGGATGTTGTTTTAGTCTGTACTTGTCCACATATCAAGGAAATTCATTACACCATAATAACTCTGGCTAGAGGACATAAGACTATTTCAGTAGAGCATTAGAAGAAGATAAACGGAATGTTCCTTAGAGTTCATAAATCTGGAAAACAAAACCTTGAATTGTCCGATTTAAGTGGCCATGTGATTTTAACCAGTCTTATGACTTTAAACGTTTTGTAACCAGCTGTTGTGTCAAAATGTTGGTAAACCATATTTGTAGCACATGCTTCTGAATATCAGCCAGGAAGAAGGTTTTGGAATTATGAATATAAAGTTAAGAAATAAGTTTCTATTGAGATTAAAGCTAGTAGGCCAGAAGTCCTTTGCAAATATTCTTTTTGACTTCCTTTTTGCAAGCCAAAACTGTTTCCATCCTCCAGAACTTTTTATGAAATTCAGTTATGGTTCATTCCCAAAATGGTGCTTTCAAACAAAACCTGCTTGCATGCACTTTTGGATTATTTACAGTCTAACATTTGGACATATCCTCAAGCAAAATGAAAAAAAAAGAAGAAGCAGCTCCCAACACACCAACCAACAAGCTACATATTAATATACTAAAGGGTGGGGGAATAAATATGTTTTTGCTTAGTTTCGGAAAGAAACTAAGATAAGTACTGAGTCATCTGCGAACTTGTTTTCATGGGGAGCATATTAACAATACTCTCACATCATTTTTCTCATTTAAATAATAACATCAGTTCCTGTAACATTATGGAAATTATATAATTTTTATCATTTGCGTAATGGCATCATTACATAAAAGATGCTTAGGATGTGATTTACATCATTCACTTACTTTACTTTATTACTCAGTGACTGAATTGATGTAAGAGCCACCATTCATTGTATCTCAGTATACAAATCCCAGGCTTTAAATGTTAACCCTAGGGAAGAAGTGTTCTTCGGATACTGTGGTCCTAGGCCTTGGACTCTTTAGGGGGTTAATACCAGCAAGCAATGAAATGGAAGCTGTCAAAGACCATATAAAATTGGCACAATAGCTTCCTTTATGTGGAATGTGAAATGGAGACCCACAGACATATACAATTTGCCAAAAGACAAGGCAACGTGAAGTTCAACTCTCGGCATATTATTAACCTTTGCAAGGAGGTACAATAAATACCACCCTTAATTCATTCATGTTGTCATAAATTAATTAAATATATTATGGTGCAAGGCCAGCAACATAGGATACCCTACCAGAACAAAATATCCAGACCATAATATAGTGCATGATAAGACAGACAGTGTTTATTTATTTGTCGAATTTAGACACTACCCATGTCACTGATAGACTGAGTCTGTGGTGGTATACGTTTAAAAGATAAAAGCCAAAAACCGTATAAAAATACAATATCCTAAACACAGCCAGCTAAAAACAGGAATACAATATATTAAAAATTAAAAGGTGGGGGGGGGGAAGGCCGTCAAGGCACAAGGCACCCCAAGGCTTGCATGCTGCTTAGCGAGGTCCATGCCAATTGGCAGATAGGCAGGGGTGGGCTTCAAAATTTTTAGCAAGGGGTTCTCTGCCTGAATGCTGGGTTGGCATGGTCATGGTGGGCATAGCCTAGTTTGCCTCCTGCACCATGGTGAGGGGGGGCATTTTTGCCCTCCCTGGGCTCCGGAGGCTTTCCTCGAGCCTCTGGGAGGGCGAAAATGGCCTCCCCAGGCTGTGGAGACCCTCTGAAGGCTAGAAATGGGGCCATTTCTAGCTTTCCCAAACTTCCAATAGGCCCATTTTTCACCCTCCACGAGCCTCCGCACGCACCCTGCACTTACCTGCATCCAAAACGGGCCACGTGAGGACTCCTGGGGGTTCTCCAAACTGCACAGAATCTTAGCTAGAGGTTTTCCTGAACCCCTGTGAACCCCCAACAGCCCACCCCTCGAGCTGGGTATTCAAGCGCCTAAGAAAGGCCAGGAGAGTGAGGGGTGGGGACGGCTTCCTCACCTCTGGGGGAGAGTATTATTATTGTTGTTGTTGTTATTGTTATTGTTGTTAATTGCATAGTCAGCCAGACTGGATTTGGCATTTTTATTCACCTGTTGAGTCTTTCCTAAGGACCTGGGATAGCAACTGTTGATGCTTGATGGTGCTGGAGGTATCGTTAAAGGACGTAAGCTGTTCTGAATAAAGGTGCTTTTCTGAGCTAAAATGTTCCATATGGTTAGTGCTACAGCAGAAAAGGCTGTTCTTGACCCCACCAGATTATTCCAGAAAGAAGCGATGGAAGAGGAAGTCCTCTTCCTGGACCCTTCTTTAACCAAGCATACTCCTTCCCTACCTAACCTTGTGGAACAGGCTGACATGATGGGGATGAAACAGCATATATTACACGTATTACAGTTGGATGCAGTTTTGCAAGTATCCCATTATTTATTCTTGCACTAGTTACTGTCAGGCCCTCAATGGTAATTCCTTGAGAGATATTTTGCATAAATAAATACTTTATTGATAATGTTCCCATGGCAAGACAAGAACTTCCATTTTTCTTTGGTTCAGTGGAGCTTGTCTGTTGCAGTTGGTGGTGTTAATCTCCCAACTTGTTAACTTTATCTCTAGACTTTTATAATAACAATGACATTGATGTTGAATGAGATTTCTTTTTTAAATACTGCCTTTGGGCTTGCTCAGAGAATCGATATGCGACTGCTTTGAAATCCTAGCAAATCAACTCAGAGTATAGATGCTACCTTTCTCATCTTTGAAGTTGCTGGTCATAGTTGAGACTTATTAGGAAAATAGCTAAACTTCAACTTGGAATCACGAGAGAAATTGATGTAATAAAGTAATCCCAATTTGAAGAAAGAATGGGAAAATGTTTTCTAGCTTCTTCACATGTTTGTAGCTTCTTCACATAGCATCATTACACTATTGAAAGACTTCGGCTAAGCAAAGGATCAATGTTTTGAATCAATTCATTAGTAATGGTTATTTTAAGCATTTTGAAAGGTTACTTCTGAATACAACTTATCTCAATCATATGCCTGGCACGATATACAGTTATAAAACATAACTCAGATGTATTGGCAGCTGCAGAAGTAACTAAAATATCTGGCTGTGTAAGAAACGTTGCATTTGAGGCAAAACCAACAGCTCACTTTTATGTGACATTAAATAAAAATATGAAGAAGGTTGATATTAATAATATATATGATATATAGAATAAGAAATTAAAACACTCAAATCTGGAAAATTAATGGGCCCAAGTTAATACATACATTAATACAATCTTGGGGAAACATAAAATATTCTCTTTATGGCTTAGCAATAAAGTTAATTCAGAAAATGTTATTCCAATTTATTGGATTCTTCAAAGAATTCTTTTAAAAGGTTAGATATTAGAATTTTTGTGCTGAATTTGTAAGAAGTGCAGGAGTCTTTGATCCTATAATTTGGATGTGTTCCTTCATGTCTTGCTTTGGGTCCCAAGTTAATGCATACATTAATACAAACTTGGGGGGAAACATAGTAGTTGAAGAAATAGATGGGATGCTGAATTGCCATATCCCAAAACTATGAAATATGATAATTTATGAAGAACTCTAGCCTTATCAAAACTGGCATTCAGCCAATGTTTCTGCTAGGGGCTCAACTGTCTTTTATATCATCCTTCCCTTGGCTGTTTCTCAAAGCCATTCCCACATACTATTACATCACAGGAGGAACAACAACATTCAAAGGGTGTTCATCCCAAATTGTATCGCTAATTCCCCACTATCCTGTCATAGCTGAAGAAGCTTCTTGGATGAGAAGAAAAACATCTTCAAAGAAAAAACAAGAAAGTCCAGTTGCTTCCTGAAAAAGCACCTTTGGGACAATTATGACTTGGATGACTGAGAATCTCTACAGACTTTTAGCTATACAATTTGGGATGAACACCCTTTGAATGGCGTGGGAGTAGGGATGGATTTTCAGAAGGAAAAAAATTGCAGACTACAAGAACCAGGAGCACTACTCAAGTAACCCTGACGACACAGATAAACCTCCAAGTGCTTCAATGATCCTCTAAAAGGTTGCAAATGACCAGCTGTCTTCAAGGAATATAAATCCTTCCATTCCTCACAATGCTGTCAGAGGTGAAGGAGCTTTTTGGATGACAAACAAAATGTCTTCAAAGAAAAAACAAGAAAGTCAGTTGCCTCCTGAAAAAGCACCTTTGCTATACATTGACTTAAACCAACTTTTTTCCAGGTTGAAAAATGATGGTAATTTAAATAGCAGTTAATGTTAATTTTATGGAGCACAGTGGCCTAGTATTTAGAAGGCTGGCAGTTTAAGACCCAAGCACATTCTTGTCCATTCCTGCCAACCTAGCAGTTCAAAAGCATGCAAATGCAAGTAGATTAAGAGATATCACGTTGGTGGGAAGATAACAAAGTTTTGTGCACCTTGGTGCATAGTCTGGCCACATGACCATGGAAGTAACTTCAGACAATATTCCTTCGGATAGGAAACAGAGATGAACAGTGCCCCCTAGAGTCAGACATGACTGAACAAGGGAAACCTTTTACTTTTTAATGTTAATTTTGCTACAATAAAGCTAGCATAAAGGCCCAAATTCATTTTGTCATAATCATTTTCAAAATGTGAACAGACATGCATACATTCATGAAAAAAATGTAGACACAGCATTTTAAGAAGAGATTGGAAAAATGGTTTGCTAGGAAAGATGGAGCCCATGTGTACAAATACAAACTTTGTAAAAGGAGAAAGTTCTAGTCAGATAATTAGAATTTTAATAGCTTCATGACCAATATAAATGCTAGTTAATCAAGGTTAGCTATTTCTGTACTTACTTAAATGTCATAAAAGAGGTTACCATTAATGGTTTTCAATTTAGCAACCATAAATATTGCAGAGTATTTAAAAGTCTTGATTAGACAGCATACATATAATGTGAATTAATTATGATGTGTCTATCAATGATGAGAGCTTAGTAAAGAAGCAAAACTGCCTGAGTTTTATTTACCATATTTTTGTGACTAAAACTGACACATATTCTTCGAGATGCTTAGAAAAAAAGACTTATTTAGATCTCTTTTATACAGAAAATTAGTGTGAATTATGATTTCTATTCAAACAAAAATCTTGAAATAGCTTTTGAGAAGTTGCTTCTATTGAAAACATATGATGGTTTTTTTTCATGTTTTCAATACATTGGTGTGTCTGACCAGCATGCCAGAAATGGTTTCTATTTCCTGAGCAAAACAAATGGGAATCAGCATAAAAATTACAAATGAAGTAGCACAATTGCAGACTTGATAAATGCAAGGTTCATTTTTCCTAAGATTATTGTGTGCTTTTGGGGAAGTGGATGGCTTGAGGGTATACTAACTTCCATACAATTAATTTTCTTAGTACAATGTTTTGTTTTTCAGAGACTCACTGTATATTATCCACATAAATTAGAAGCCTGTGATTGTGTCACGTGCAAAGAATCAGGACCATTTGTAAGGTTGCACCATAGATTTTTTTCAAGACTATAGACAAGAATCTGGTCAACTAAAGTAAATTGGAGCCAGATAACGGACAACAGAATTCAGGAGGGGTTGGACTTGGAGCACTTGTGGGAATGCAACAACTCTAAGCTGATGACGTGCTTAACTCTGCCTTCCTCAACTTTGTCTGGTCTTCTCCTAATTGGTTGTATATGCACTTCTACAAATTTAATCCACATATTTGCCTCTCTTATCCCCCATCACATGCACGCTATTTTTACTTACATTTAAAAAAAATTCTCACCCTGAACAACTTTGGATACATAATTTTCACAAAAGACAAACAATTTTCTCTGTTTTTAGATAGCTTATTCACTGTATTTCTGCTCATGGATACAAATAAAAGGGAATATTAGGACAGGGACGGTAAGCACGCTGGTGCGCTTATGCAGGCCCCTTAAAGACCTCTTAGGAATGGGGTGAGGTTGACAGTAGACAGTCTAAGGTTAAAGTTTTGGGGGTTTGGGGA
>JANHFT010000412.1:26238-41375 GCA_032467955.1 Pseudoxenodon macrops | reverse complement strand
CTATTCCCCCCCCCCCCAAATTGGAATTCTATGAAAATCTCCCATCCAATCCAAGAACTAACCAGCAAGCCTGCTTAGTTTCCAAACAAATACAAAACTAAGCATGCACTTGCCACTTTCTGAGATGTCTCAGTGGATACAACAACAAATGCTATCGTAATCTAGACTTGTGTTCTAGATTTATTTTATGCTCTAAATTTATAACAGCCAACCAAATGCCTAAGAGAAATCTGTAGATGATCCATCGCTTGGAATCTTTTTTTGCTGCCAAATACAAACTACATTTATAGGGCTTAGACAGAAATGTGTTTGTTTTTAATAATTAGAAACAGTCTTGTCAAGGTTTCAGATGGTAAGAAAATATATTGTTAAGAGGAGTGCTCTGATTATCTTACCTTATCTTATCTTATCTTATCTTATCAAGACCCCATCAAAGCACATGATGTTCACACTTTTCTAAAGTTACAGAGATCTTTCTGGTTTAGGTTTGGTGAGAGTTCAGTTAGGAACATTTACATGCTCCTTGAATTTAGGAGGCAGGCATGGTACCTGCAACATATGAATTGATATCATTTTGAAAACTGTATTCTGATCATGATGTAAAATTTATTTCCTTTCTTAATCACTGCATACTTGATCCCATTTTTAGTTGCTTCTGACTGTTGGACTGTTCCAATCTAAGCTATAAATTAAGGTATATTTTCTTGATTTGTATTAACAAGGTATTCTAACAGTGACATCTGGCTCACTCACAAAGCAGATGACTTACTGCCCTGCATGTCCTTGGCACTGTATTCCCTTAATCTTTCGTGTTTCCTCCTTTATGGCAGTTTTCCAACTTCTATGAAAAAAAGTGTTTCAATCTTGAAGTATTATAATTTTTTCTGTATACAGACAATTGGTGAAGTTTAATACCTGCCCACAGCAGCAAACATATTCTACAATCATACAGCTTTGTTGTAAAAAAAGAGCTGAATTATAACACTTCCAATTTTTCTTGTATTACCGGTATGTGCTTCATATTCACATTTAAAAACAGTTGAGGCGGCACTATTTTCTTTGCATGCACTTAATTTGCCATAATTGTATTTCAAAGAAATACTGCTATTATGATACTTCAATACGAAAAGAGCTTATTTTAATCCTGCCACAAGGTCTAAGCATAATAAAATGTATTACTGCTTCCTGTATAATCTGCTTCCTAGAAGATCACCCGCTATGTATCCATAAAATACATTTTTATAACAAAATATGCAGAAAATACATAGATATTGGTTTTATATTTCAAACAGCTGCTTAATATTCTCCTGATAGTTTTAGGAAATATATGAGGCCCCAGTATATTAAGGGGCTCATTTCTTGTCGGCATTAAAACATTAATAGTTTTACTCAGTGAACATATATATTTATTTTGTATTGTTTAATGTTTTAAATTGTTTTTTACAATATCTGCCACAAGACTCACTTGTTGAGATGGGTAGATACAGAAATCCATCAATCCAGGGGTGGGTTCTAACTTACCTCGCCGCTGGTTCGCTGTCTCCTGTGCCGTGTGGGCGCGCCTCGTGCACGTGTGCATGCATAGTAGAAAAAAGCCCTGAAACCCCCCCCAAAAAATGCCAAAACCAAGATGGCGACGCATGTGCAGTGCCGGAAACTCAGCTTCTGTGCATGCGCAGAAGAAAAAAAATCCCAAAAAAATTCAAAAAAACCATTTCCCCCTCTCCCCAAAAAAAGATGGTGGCACCAGAACCGGCTCTGTGACGTCACCAGTGGCCTACTATTTACTCGGTAGAACCGGTCCAAACCGGTAGGAACCACGTCTGCATCAATCAAATAAATCTTAGTGGTTTTCTTGCAGATATTTCATTACCAAATTAGGTAATGAACATCAATGCTAAACTACAAATATTCTCTTCTATTGAAAGAAACAAATGTTTCTACAAAATTTGGAGCAAAGTAAAAAAGTTGATTTAAACAGAATAATGAAGCTCATGGTATGGTCACAATCAAACTTTAATAAAACTATATAATATGAACATTATATAAATGTTCATATTGTTTACATTTTTCTTTTCTTTTAACATTAACACAAGAAAAAAAACACACACAACAGAAATATTCATTAAGTGAACAGATCTAGATAGCCTAAAATGAACAAGTCTCAAATAAAGTGAAAATTGTTGTTTTGTTCTTTCTCAGCCTGTATTTGAGCAAAGAACAGTTCTTTTGTTTGTGTAATACTGCATTTTTATAAGTGATATTAATGGATCAATACGTTTTTCAAAAAATGTGATGAGATCTTTTGTAAGTAGAAGCTTTCAGTTAATATTAATTTTTGTTGTGTTATTTCAACTAATAATTTCATTATATGTTCTGGTTAATATTTCCCATTTAATTAAGAATGTATTTACTGTACAATTAAAATATAACAACTACTGTATATATTAGAAAAAAATACTCTAGACATATAATGACATTTTAAAAAATTGGTCATGTAAATATAATTTTAATTCTAACTGTATTTGCATTAGTTAATTCTGCAGAATGGAGTGTACTTGATTTACGGTCATCTAACATCTGCAGCTACTTGTTCAGAGGCAATGCAATCACTTTCGTACTTTTTCTTCAAACCTTTCAAGTATATTCGCAAGCTGTCTGGATCCAGTTGAGAGTTGCGAGCAGTCTGAATCAATCTATTTGCTAAGTGATACATAGCCTTCTCCTTTAATATTTCAGGATCTGTTCTTTGCTGCTGCTATTTATTTAAAAGGAAATGCACATATTAAAATCTGAAGGTTTAGGATGTTCACAGTGTCAGTTATCCAAGTTGATTAATGTATTCTCACGTTAATCAATTAAATCACTGTAGAAGATGAGAAAGCAAATCTACATTTAGTGCAGACCTATTCTTGCCGCTAAACTTTACAGTAAGAGTTTGTAGGAACAAGACATGATCTGAAAGAAAATAGTTGGGATGAAAACCCTCTAGCTCATCATCCAAATTGTTTCTACCCAGATCTTATACCTGTTTGCTAATAGCACTCAGCAAACCTATAGGACGTTAGTTGATTGAAGCACCTTTATGCCCTTTTCTGAATACAGGTAGTCCTTGACTTATGACCACAATTGAGCCCATAATTTCCACTGCTAAGCAAGACAATTGTTAAGTGAGTTTTGCCCCATTTCATGACTTTTCTTGCTACAGTTGTTAAGTGAATCGCTGCAATATTAAGTTAGAAACATGGTTGTTAATTGCATCTGTCTTCCCCATTGACTTTGCTTATCAGAAGGTTGCAAAATGGTGAACACATGTCCCCAGGACGATGCAACCATCATAAACATGAACCAGTTGCCAAGCATTCAAATTTTGATGACGTGGCCACGGGGATGCTGCAACTGCCATCAGTGTGAAAAACATTCATGTCTTTTTTTGTGTATGCTGTCGTAATTTTGAACGGTCATAAACAAATTGTTGTAAGCCATGGATTACCTTTATGGCGTACTAATGGCAGTACTCCAGTTCTGGAGAATGTCATGAATGTGGTCCACATAGGAAAAAGAAGATGCCAGTATTATCCTTCAAAATTTTAGTTGAATAGAATTGCCAGCAGGAATGGTAATGGATAATTAGAAGATTGGCTAACTTAGGTATCCATTTTTCTATTATTCTTTTTACAAGAATCTCCAGCTCCTATATTATATTGGGCAACTTTCATGGGGCAACAATTTGAAGACAATAACTAAAATATGGAAGAGGGAAGGGAAAGCCAGCTTGCTTTCTCTCTTACAAACACAGATGCTGCAACAGTGCTGGAAATAATGAATTGGGAATCCTCCCATTTGGGTTATATAATATCATTTGGTCTATAGGTATGTCATGATGTCCATCTTTTTTTACTGAGCTGTTTTCAGTGAAAAATAAACACATTCTGTCAAAATAATGAAGGGTTATTTACTTGATACAAGTACCAAAATTTTGCCACACCAATGTTAAAAGGGCCTTGCATTCTCACAGAAAAGTTTAAAAGTTCCTTTAAAGCCACTAAGCAGATTGCGGGTGATTAGTTAATAAAAAAGCTTGAAATTTAGACTGCTCTGATAGGGATAGTTTGTCAACAAAAATAAAAAACCCTAGCATGATATCAAAATAACGTTTCTGCTAGAAGATTGTGCTACAAGGTTTTGACATTACGTGATATTGTCTTCTGCCTGGTAACTTCCTGAGTAAACACATACATGTGGATTTGAAGCTCTATGCTGCCATATTTGTAAAATGTATGTCATTTAAGATTTATGTCATTTTCATGAGATACAGGAGCAGTATTTAATCCAGCATAAATGGCAGTGCTGACTATAGGCTAACCATTTGAGCCGTAATCCAGACAGAAAAAGGCAATGATGAAGGATTAGTCTAAGATTAGAGAATATTTAGATTTATCTGCTTGTTAATGGATGTTGCCAGCTTGGGCATATACTGTATCTAAATGGAAGAATGCAAGACTATGATTGACAATATTTTTATAAATGATCTAAAAGAGGGGCTGTTTGTCAGAACTTCAGATAAAATAAAGTTAGGAAGTAATAGTATTCAAATGATCTTGAGATCCTAGAACATTGATCTAAAATCAACAAAATAAAACAAAACAGAAATAGAAATAAAATTCAAGACTTGAATATAAGCCATTGCATTTTGTTATGTAAAAAAATATAATGTGAGTTTTGATAAATTGGAAGCAGTACATGAGAAAAGGCAGCAGCTGCTAAAAATGTTAACACATATACAAAATACAGAATATTCAGATCATAGACAATGATATATCTTCTGCTCTATTCTCCATCAATCAGCTGCTTTGATGTACTCTGTTACAAGACAGACATTGACAACCTGGGAAACATAACAAGAATGGACAGAGTGGTAAAGGAGGTTGGAAAAGAAGTCCTAAGAGAAATGATGTTAAGTGCTTGGTAGGTTTAGCCCAAATACTTAAGGAAAATATGATTGCAGTCTTAAAAATCTGAAAAGTACCAAAGCTGATCTTCTGTTGATCCTGAAGGTAATAGTAAAACTATAGGACTGAAACTACAAGAAAGCAGTTTTCAGTTAAACATTGGAAAAAGCTTTCTAATAATAGGAATCTTTAGCTTTGAAAAGCACTGCCTGTGAAGTGTTGGGCTCTATAGAGCCATCTGTCAGAGATGCTGTCTTGCCATCCTAAAATACCAATGCAATACTGAATTGGATTGGATGAGGACCAAATATTCCTCCAACTCTGCCTTTATTGTATTGAAATGTAATATGATTTGTTGAGTTGAGTGAATCCAGCCTTTGATCTGCAAACTGTATTATGCTTAGTGCATTGAGGAAACATGATTAAACAAATCAAAGTTTAGTACAGGTTAGGATTTAAATCTATGGCTTTAACGCTTTGTGGCTAAATATATATGAAACCATTTTTCTTTTATTGCCAGATTTACTGATATGTCTGTGGCTTCCGTGGTTTTATTCATATTGTATATTGCTTCACATGTCACTACAAAAAATGTAGAAAGCACATTTCAAAATATTTTTCAACAAAATTCAATAAAAAGTAAGCATGTTAATAATAGCATATAAAATAAAATAAACACCCGATATTATGTGTTCTGAAGTTATGTGCTAATGATACATACCATCATTTGTTTATCAATAAGAGTTACTAGCTTCTTGGCATCCAATATTATTGATAATGGAAGAGAAGAAACCTCTGCAGCTTTCAAACCTAAATGTAAAAAAGAAAATGAAGCCCCTTTTTTTACTGTGAAAGATAAGGACGTTTAATAAAAATGTCTGATTTGCCAAACACCAGATCAAACAGTTCAAACTCTTCCCTTCCTATTATTGATCTTAACTATGTGTCAGTGTTACCTCGGCACATTTCCCTTTTAAATAGGATTTTTTAAACTAAAGTGAGAGTTCAAGTAGATGTGATACTAAATTGGGAAGACAAGAATACTAAACAACATGACATACTTTTATGAGTCTTTTAAATCGTGTTTATGAAATCAAAAGCACAATGCTGACAACAGACTTCTATTTTTTTTTAAATCTACATGTTCTTTTTTCTTCATTCTCCATTCTAAATACTGTAATCTGCCAAGAACCTATTTCATTTAATTATTTATCAAATTTATATAGCCGTCCATATCTCAATTGTGATATTATATTCTGAATCCTACAGAGTAGCTACCTAGACTCAAATATATCAAATATTATAGCAATTTCCAGATCAGCAGCCTTTCCACAACTTAAACTGTAGACTCTGTTATGGATTTGAGAAACACCTGTTTTACTGAGACCAAGAGACAAGAAAATGAACAGAGCATGCACAGCATAATTATTACAGCTTGTATTTCATGCATTTAATTTCTTTCCTAATCTAAATGTTAACAAATTTAACTCTTGTATGTATACATGTCAACATAAAACAGAATGATGGAACTAGATCTTGGCCCATGAAAACATATGGGACCCTAATATAAACTCATCTATTCCTAATAATATTTTGAATGCCACAATGAGAAAAATATTGGTTAATGACAAGGAAAAAAAATCTTGCAAAATGGAGAGGCTAATAAAAGTTGCTAGACTCAATAAGGAACACATCATAAAATATTAATAGTCTTGTTTTTTTTAAATAAAAGCATACTGTTCCAAATATAGCTAACATTGCATGGGCAAACTCTTATGCTAGATGATCCCTTCCGCATATGCAAATCATATACTGAAACCTCTTTGTGTGTGTTGTCATAAGCCTTAATGAATCAGGACTATTACCATAATTTTTTTCCTCTGTGCATCCTTTAGAAAGAATGTAAGTATAAGCAATTTTCTCCCTAATTTCACAACTGCTTCTTACGTGCTGCACTTCAAAGTAATTGTTTTCCACATTGGGATATAAGTTATCAATCTGACATAATTCCAAGAAATGAGTAGCAAAGAGTGTGAATGCCTGCAAAACGAAACAACAGCTGAATTGAATGATTGCAACGGGGGAAATAGCAGAAGGTATAGGGAAAAAATGATTTTAAAATTAATATTACTTTTAGATTTAGAAGATATTCACAGACTGCGTAACATATGCCAATGCCTTCCTCAGGACTGGTACCTCTGCCAAGCTCATCAATTATGATAAGTGATCTGTCATTAGCATTTTGTATGATGTATGTTACCTAATGAAAGAGACATCAAATTTCATTATTAATATTCCATGTGTGGATAAATCCTGCTAATAGATATTTTCATTTCCTGCTCGAAATCCCAGACAGGAAATTTAGTTTAGTAACAGTCAACCAGCTGCCACCTAAAAACAAATCATTAATGAGCACAAACAGTCCAATTCAAAAGTTCTCTGTATTCACAATAGTTTCAATTTTCACAAAAGCAAATGCCATGCATAACTTTATGCTGTATGCCGATCTTTTGCGATGCTGGAGTAATTGAAAAGAAATGTTTGCACAGCAATCCTCTTTGATTAATTCTTTGCATGTAGTGGTGGGTTCAGCAAGGTCTGTGCTTGATCTAAATTTCTAAATTCAGGACACATCCTCAAAAAGAGACCTCATCAATGTAGAAATCATGATAATTTAGTGATGAAATCCTACTGGTACACCCTTGTTCGGGGAACCGGTAGCGGCGACAGCTGGTGGTTCAGAGAATCGGTAGTGCCGGCAGCGTAAGGCTCCACCCACCCTTCCAGACGCCATAACTTCTGGTTTTTTTTACCCTCTGCGCATGCGGAAAGCCATCTGTGCATGTGCAGAGGGTAAAGACACTTACTGCGGCACACAGACTTCTGAACCAGTAGGGAAGGTAAATAGATTTCACCACTGTGATAAATGTATATTCCACCCACATTTACACAAGAAGCAACTTCCAGCAAATTAGATCACAGTTCAAACAATAAGACTGAAGTGAAAATTTAGAATTCAATGCTGTATGTATTAAACCTGTTCAAAGTGTAGTTTGAATGCAAATAAGGTTTAGCTGAACCATTAAAACCTGCTTGAAAAGTAAGTAACTACTTTGCAGGCTTGCCCAGCAAATGACTCTTCCAGTGATTATGATGGATAATGAGCTTAATGAATTACATGATAAAATATTCAATCTAATAAAGTGCATATAATCAATCCAAATGTTTCAGTGCATTAAAAGGAACCCTATATGCTTGGGTGGACTAGAACAATGATATGTCAAAGATCAGGAAAAAATCTAAGTATGACTGATGGATAAAAGTACCAAGAATTGGGCATGAATTTATATAATCTAAAACTGCTGAAGAACATTTAGACTCCTTTCCAAACTGTTTTCTAAATCATAACAAGATTGTATACCAAGATTGATGAAAAGAATCCAATACTTGTCAGAGTCACCTTGAACCAAGAGATGGGCAGCAAATAAGTTTTTGATAAATAAAATAAATAAATACGTTTAAGCTATTAAACAGGAGGCAAAGAGGAATGCTGTGAGAAGCATAACATAGTATGTAGTATGTGTAGTAGGTAAAAATGCTCCATTTTGATTGCTATTGTGATTGCTGTTTTTTACTTGCTATTTCTCTCATTGTTGTATCTTTTCCATAAGACATGGAAACACATGGATTTGTACCCCTTACAAAATTTGGACGTTTTGTATCTGTTTAAATATTTTTCTTAAAATAATAAAATTAAATATATATAATTAACTGAAAAAGTTATTTTCAAGTAAGCTAAGAGTGCAGACAAGGGACTGTAGGTAAGGGAAGTAAAGAGGTCATAAAAATATCTATATCCTGATGTCATGACACAACTTTGATACAAAGCAATACAATTCATTGCATCAATTTAGTTATTTATTTAATTTATGTGCCATCCATCCTGTCCAGAGATGACTCTGGATGGCTAACATACTACTACTACCACCATTAAAATAATAAAGCAAAAAAATAATAACAATAGTAGTTAATACTGTTAAAAGATTTTTGCATTGTTTTGGGTCCAATCTAGGTCGGGGTCATTGGGATGAGAAGTTTTGTCTTCTGAATTTTCGGACTCGTGCTGGAGCCCAACTTCAGGGAACTTCTCCCTAGAAGAGTATGTGCTGTGACCAACCCAGATTGGATCCTGCAACATTATTCTGAGACACATATATTTGCCTTCATTCACTGTTTTGTATCATATGAAGCAAAAGGACAGAGACATCACATTTGCCACATTTATATGATGACATCGTGACACACATGGTATCATTTTGGTCTAACAGCATCTAACATCTGTTTATGAATATATATCCTATGAATCAATTAAATATGAATCAAGGCCATTTAATAACTAACAATCTCTAAGTCAATTAAATGAATACCTCTTTCATTTCTTTCATGAATGTTGATGAATTTGTTTCTATATCATCATCCATACCTATTCTGGTAAATATTTGTTCAGCAATCCTAAAAGAAGAATATTCTGCTGGGACAAAAGAACCTGCAGATTAAAGAAAGGAACAAAACAAATGCCAGATGTTCATAGGTTTACTGCATTTGAACTCACTTATATATTCAGAGAAGCTATTATTTACCCATTTGTGCCATAATCTGAGAAAGGGCTATCTGTTTTAGGTAAGTTGATTTTCCACTCATATTTGGTCCTGTAATTGTTATAAAATTACTTCCTTCTGTGATATAGGTATCATTGGGGACAGGTTTCTCAAAATGTACTTTTTCAAGAACTGGATGCCATCCTTGCTTTATTGCTAAAGTATCTGTAAACTCAGGACGTACTAGAAGAAAGAAATATAATAAAATATTTTAATACTCATTTGTTATTGACAGGTATATTGTAACATAAACTGGTTTATGAACCATCCAGAAATGTATATGTTATATAATGTAAACAATGTGTAGGCTTATACTATTCCTAAATTTTTAATATTACCATTTGCAGAACATGTAAAATTTTAGGAGTAATGCAATCCTACAATCCTACATTAAGTGCCTTTTTTTCATTAAAGCTTATTCTCACAAAACTACACAGCCCTCCAGCTAGTGGTGTGCCAAGGAGGGCTATGTGTGTGTGGTCAACTCTGGATCCAGGCAATAAAGGCAATGCTTTTTGAAACATAAAGAGGCTAGCAGTGGGTGCAGAGCTGTTACTGCCTTCATGCCAATCTGCTGTTTGGCAGTGGGTGGCAGCACAACAGTGATGAAGGGGAGGGAAGTGCTTTCAAGTCACAATCGACAACTGCCCCCTGTAGTTTTCCTGGCAGCGTTTTTTCCAGAAATGGCTTGCCAGTTTCATTTCCGTAGGACTAAGAGAAGAGACTGGGCCAAGATCACCCACTAGGCTGTGTAACTAAGGTAGGATTAGAATTTATAGTCTCCCGGTTTCTAGTCTGTCACCTTAGCTAGTACACCAAGCTGGCTCTCAGCAATAAAAGAAGGGGCTGTTAAAAATGATCCAGTTCAGGATATCAAATATGTTAGGTGCGCCATTGCCTGCAGCCTAAATTAAACAGAAGTGGAACTTCTGTATATATATATATATGCAATATCTTCCAATTTAAATCTTAATTAATTCAATAAATCTTACCTATATAATTTTCCAGTTGCATATTTACTTTAGAAATCAGAAGCTAGGGCAGGAATGCAATATAATCAAAGAAAGAAATGAGAAATTGCTGTTTTGAAATATACTTCTTTTGAGACACAATATTCCAAGAGACTTCCAATGGCAGAATTGTGGAATTGCTGGAGATCATTATGTGCACACTCCAACCTTTATCAACACTATTAACAGGATCCTTCCAAGAAGGTTGTCAAATATTATGTATTCTACTTTTAACCTTGTTATAATAGAACAATAGCATTTTATCCAAATATTAATCTGTGTGCCAAAGAATCAGAGGTACGGGGTGTTGTAATAGGATAGCACTGTAAAATACATCTTAGGAATTTGCATGCTGATGCAATGCATTCAATGAAGCGGTTAGATTATGCTCAACACTATTGTTTAATTTTTTTTTACATTAATGTAAGTATTCCTTTGCATTATATTAGGTGTTACTGCAAGTAGTCCTCATTTAGCAACCACAATTAAGACCAACAAACTTGATTGTTAAGCAAATTGATCACTATATGAAACTGCAAGTGTGCTTATGAGCTTACTTCAGCTTTTTTTTTTTGCTTTATAGACTTATGATGGCCATAAATGTGAAGACTGAGCATTAAAAAAAACTTTACAACTTGATCACCATTGTAACTGTGAACGGTCACTAAGCAAGGTAGTTGCTAAAAAATCAAGAACTACTGTAGCGAATTACTTTGTAGATATGGTTTAAAAAAAAAAGTGGTATACGTTTTCAGTGGGTGTTGTTTTAAGAAACAAAGTTACTTACCATAGTCAGACAGTGTGCAAGCATGGGCAAATGACTGCAACATATCTAGCATAGAGACAGTGTCAGAGAGTTTGTACAAGCAATGGATATGCTCATAGATTTCACTCAATAGTTTGCACACTATCCTGTAAACAAGGATTATTTTACAATTTAATGCAATTTACTACGGTATTAGTAAATGTATCACTATATTCTAAGAAATTTTCCTTTATATAATTGAAAAAAAATTACATATTTAAAGAAAATTGTTAATAGAATTTATGTAGCACAAAATAACTACATTATTATATCATACATTATCAGAACTGAATAACAATTAGGGCTGGAAACATTTTGCAAATATTAGAAATAAACTAGTACCAGTATAAAAGGGGGTTTGATTATCTTATGAAACTACACTTTACTATCAGAGATTTTCAGATTCAAAAATCTGAAGTGCAACATGCATTTTTAGGGTTCATGGTTTAATGTGCCAAGGAATATAATCTGAAATCATAAAGAAGGTGCTAAGATTAACAGTCTTTCTTTCTGAAAGGGGAATAAAGAGGAAATATTAGAAATGTCACATAGCCCGATCAAAGCAGGTTTTGGATCTTCAGGATCCAAATCTCTGAATTTACTTACCTCCATTTTAAGAGGCAAAAATGCTTGGCTGAGGTATGTGTTTGTTAATGTATATACAGTATCTAATTTAATACTCATCTACTGATTGCCCTGTTTTAAAGAAATGACTTAAGTGAATATTATAATACCAGATGATACATGTAATGGTTAACAAGTTCAGTATGACTCTCAAGGGGTTCCTGTTGTTCTTTGAGCAAGCCTATTTAAAAACGTTAGGGTTCTAAAAGACCTTTGAATGACTGGAATCTTGAAATTAAATTACCATAGTTCAATGAAACCAACAATTTGGGTGGGATCAATATTGAAAGAGAATATTTTGGGTGTGAGGCTAATAATAAATGAGCTAAAATAAATTTTAGCTACTACAATTTGACTTCATATAAATTAGTATAGTTTTTAGCATGGTTGTTTAGTGGGATTTTAAATAAAATTTACTCAATTAAAAGATAGAGCAGCTTTAAAAGGTTATAGAAACTTTCCTGTGAGGAAAGTCCAAGCAGTCCTTTAAAAGAATAGAGAAAATGCTCATAAAGTGCATGAAGTTATGAAGGGTATTAAAAACAGTGCAATTTTTATTTTTATGAAACTCATACAGTCACTCTATTTAGCATTTGATGTAGAACATAAGGAAGAATGCTTTTATGTTTCTTTATATAATGCACAATTAATTTATAGGAATCAATTGCTGCAAAGCAATAATTTCAATAACTTTATTAGACAGACAAATTAGACAAATTCAAAGACAAATGGCATGTTTAATAACACTTAGGCCTGATTATAAGCCACAGAATATTAGTCACTCAAGGGCTAACATTGAGGCTACTGTCTTTAAACTTTGCTTGCAGTATCTCTGGAGGCATCAAGATAATAAACCTACACGCAGCCTTCTTTCTGAGATATTTTGCTCAATATCTTTGGTAAGTCAGTTTGTGACTAGAATTGAGATGCTTCTTTTCTGGCTCCACAGTGAAAGAGTTGATTCTAGCATTTTTGTTCTTTCTTTCGTGAGCAGAATAGAATACAATTCAGGAGAATTAGTCTGCAGATTGATTTACTTCATCAAGCTCTAATCACCTTTTTACAAAATGGAGGACAGAAAAATAAAAAGCTTAGTAAATGACTTCTCTTTTATGCCTTCAGTTGTCTAACTCCTTAACTACCTATATCACTAAGTGTGCCATGCATTCTCTAATTACATCATTAGGTATGCTCATTAGTCTGCTCATGTCACCAGACAAGTAAGCTTACCTAGGCACACATACCTATTCTTTGGAAATAGATCAGACCTGTTCTAGTTGTTTTTAGCTAATGCCAGAGGTGATTTGAAAAGTTCATAGTGAATGAAATGTTCAGTTGCAAATGCAATCTTAATTAAATACACTAAGAATTGATCTAATTATCAAAGAAAACATTTCGTTCTAAAAGGGGAAACTAACTTACAAAACCTCTATTTTTATTTCTTCTGGTTTGTGTTTAAATTACTTTTGTTTGTGTGTGTACACATGCACTCACACACACAAGCATACAATAAATTATATATAAAATATAAGTCACTTGTGTGTCTGTTATACAGCTTGCCACAAGACCAGTGACAGTTGGTACAGATGATACAAGGTGGCTCCAAAGAGACTTCTTGCCTTCAAAATTCTAAGTTTTCAGTAATATTTCATTTCTTTGGTAGAGGCTGCTGATTAAAAAGTACCAGAAGTCCCTGGCCAGTCCAGAAATGCAAAAGATAGATAGATAGATAGATAGATAGATAGATAGATAGATAGATAGATAGATAGATAGATAGATAGACACACTCGAGACAATACAGTACTGTATTTGCTTATAAGTAGCACCCATTTTGGTGTCTGATTATTGGTAGGCATCTAAATTATGTACTCTATACAACAAGAAACAAGGCTGAAGTAGAGACTGAATCACGAAGACAAGAAAGGGTCCTAAAACTTCTGAAAAGCCAGTTTGGGTTCCAGAATTGAGTCCTTGTATTAAAAACTTTATAGTCTATAGTTCTTCATGACAATAATTTTAAAAATCTCATGATTAAATGATAATTTAACACAGTGATTCTACTTAGAATAAGAAATATAATTGTTACTCACAAGTAAGTCATGTGATAGATTTCTCTCAAGGATTCCTGGCATCTTTCATTCATTTTCATTAAATCGGGTGAAGTAAAACTATATACATTTTTCATTTTAGTAATCTGTGGGAAATTTTCAAACTGAGCATTAAATATATTAAATATACTGCATAGTCATACTCCTAATTCCCGAACATCAACCAAAAAGTATCTTTAAAGTGTGTGCTAAAATACAATACAATAGAATAGAATTCTTTATAGTAGAATAGAATTCTTTATTGACCAAGTATGATTGGACACACAAGGAATTTGTCTCCGGTGCATAAGCTCACAGTGAACATGAAAGCAACACGTGATAAATAATTAACATGAGCATAAAATAAAAAATATATAAATAAATAAAATAGAAATATCTTGATTATTTTTTAAACTTTCAGCTAATTATACTAATAACAGAGCAAGGACACAAAATTAAAGCATTAGCAAGCTATGATGGTAACACTGTTCATTATTCAAAGATAAATAGTAATAAATGATCAAATATTTTTTTATCCCAGTTCTGATATACAAAGGCAGCAACATTCAGTCAGTACCTTCTACTAAATTGTGCTATAACAAATGCTGAAAACAGACTACAAAGAAAATTCAGTCTATACAAATTAGTCTGGTTATGGCAATAATAAAATAAAAATACAATTTGTTACATTACAGACTTTGTCATTTTTATAAAAATCAGCAGTATTTTTAGTGAAAAAATACATTAATTAAATTATAATTTTCATGCCTTAGGCATAGAAGCCAGCTGGGTGACTTTGGGTCAGTCACTCTCTCAGCCAACCCACCTCAAGGGATTGTTGTTGTGGCAATAATAGGAGGAAGAAGGAGAAGTATGTATGTCTGCTGCCTTGAGTTACTGTATTTTTCGGATTATAAGACGCAGCTGAGTATAAGACGCACCTGAGTTTTTGGGGAGGAAAATAGGGGGGGAAATCTGCCTACCAGATATTCATCTGGCTA
>JANHFT010000405.1:215099-260352 GCA_032467955.1 Pseudoxenodon macrops | reverse complement strand
TCTGTCTTTTGATCCCCCAGTCACATGACCACACTAAGCCACGCCCACAAGCCACACCCACAGAACCGGTAGGAAAATTTTTACATTTCACCCCTGTACAAAGCACTTGAGGAACTGTTGGAAAAGAAGCAGGCTCTGGACATGTCAGTAAACTATTTTTGAAATCTGTTACATCAACATCAGTATCAGTTTTATGGCATGCTGCATGGCTATTAATTTGCAAAGTCTTACACAGAAACAAATTAAAGTCCATGGCCAGAAAGCACAGTTCCAGAAAGAAGCATCTATTGTTATCCCTGTGTTTTTCAATTTTTCAAGTATGAGAGGCAGCTGCAAAATGTGTTACTGTTCTTGTATTTATGGCATTTTAGGAGATCAGTTTTGTTTTCTGTACATATTCTTTGCCATGTTTAGAGCCGGTTTGGTTGAGTAGTTAAGGCATGAGGCTAGAAACGTTTGAATTCTAGTCCTACCTTAGTATGAAAGCCAGTTGGGTGACTTTGGGCCAGTCACTTTCTTCCAGCCCAATCTATTCCAGGGTTTTGTGGGGAAAATTGGAGAAGGGAGGAGTTTTAGATATGCTTGCCACCATGAGTTATTTATTTTAAAAAAAACAAGTGGAATAAAAATAAGTAAATAAAAAGGGGGCCTTTAGCTATCTGTATGTACAATGATTTGAACACCAGCTGAAGCTTCTCTGACCTGGTTTGCTGCCTTTTCCACCTATAAGTGCTTAACTGGGTGACTAAAGCCTTTTAGCACAGGGGTCTCCAACCTTGGCAACTTTAAGACCTGTGGACTTCAACTCCCAGAGTTCCTCAGCCAGCTTTGCTTTCTTTTTTTTTACATGGCCTTTTTTTTTTACATGGCCTTGCCTTATGCACATACTTAGTTTGCTTAACTGTTAATCCAGGACTGGTTAAATAAGTGAAAAAACAATAAAAGCAAAATTATTATAGATGTCTACAATTGCGTGTTCAACTATATTCAATATATGGGTGATTTTTTCTAAAACTAAAATGCGGATCTTTCAAACAAGCCTGAAGGAATAGTGGCAGGGGCTTGAATTACCTCTACATCTGTTGAGAGAGAGAAATTGGCAAGTATTTCAGGCAGTTCCCAACTTGTTAACCAGTTTTTCTTTAGAGAAGGAGAGAAGAATTAGAGGATAAGCAATCTTTCACTTGATATTAACCAAAAGGGAAAACTAAGTCAACAAAATGAACAAAAAAATGAACATGGAGGAATTGTTATTATACATTCAAGGATAACTAAAACAGTGCAATTGAATTTGTATCTTGGACTTCAAAAAACTGGAATTTAATAAATTCAGAACATAAATAATTACGATTCCACATCAGGAAAACTAATGGGAAAAGAAGCTTAAGATGAATAGATATTTTTAAGACTTTTATTTGCAGTACTTTTTTAAAAAAATGCAAACAATTCCACTGGGGAAAAAGGAAGCTGTTTCTGAAAATAGAAAATACATAAAGTGAAAAGTGGGACAGATCACTAAGGAAGAAGAGATAAAGGAAGACTTTATCTAAAATAAAATATATTTTATTACATAAAATATATAGAGGGGGACAAAAAACTACTTTCCCCTCCCAGTTTGTAACCGTTGGTTTAAATATGCTTTTATTCCAATATCCATGTCTTCTGAAATGCTCCATAATCTATGATAATTAGGGTGTTGGAAATACAATCTTGGTTCAGTTCCAAGCTGGGAGAAAGACACTGAAAACACAAAGGCTGATTGGAACGATGGTTTATTGATGAAGCAGAACCACATGGGTTTGTGGTTCTGGGCAGCTGACAAAATGGAGCTGAGAGTGGGTTTTTTAAATACCTTCTCTGGGTTTTATATTTGAGCTTCCTGTTCCTGTGCAAGAACATGTATTCTATTGGCTGTTGTCAGATTCCTATGATATCATATAGGGGTTATGTAGGGGTTATAGCTGGCTCTATAGGCAAAAGAGGAAAATCCTAGGTCCTTGTCTGGGCTAATCTGGTCAACCTCTGGCTTATTGTTTATCTGAGCTCCCAGGTTTGAAGTTTGGACTACTCTGGGATGGTGCAATAAAGTTCTGAAAGCGTGTTGGGCAATTCTTATTGTGGCTTAATGGTTTTCGTCCTGTGTTGGATCTTGGGTGAGGGGCTGCTTCTAAGTCTACCATTCTGCCTTTGTTTCAAAATATCCTGTCTTGAATGGATTACCAAATCTGCATTTCTAAACACTGGCTTCCTCAGTTTCTGCTTGGGACAGGGAAACTGGGGCTCATTTCTGAATAGGTTGGCCCAATCTTTCTTAATGGGCACAAATATCTGCTGGGGGCTATTAAGAAAGACTGAAGTCTGCTTTCTGTCTAAGAGCATGTTTCTCCATTTCTCCTTCAGGAAATATAATATTCTGCCTTTTTAATATTTCCCAAAATATTTCATTCTTCTGGGGAGTAGGTGCTGACTTTCTACCAGGGGAAAGGGGTGTTGGTCCTACTGATATGCTCCTTCTCGTGGAGGTGGAGACAGCAGCCAGGAATGAATTAATTCCGTCTTAGCCAATAGGACTGAATATGCTCTTATATATTTTGCCTCCTTGGTCTCCTTCCCGCTTTTGTGACGAAGGAAAAGATGCAGACTGATGTGTAGATCTGAAATGAGAATTAGTACAACAAAAAACCCTATGCCCAGAGCCTGAGGCCGGACGAAACCAACAAAGAAGGGAGGGACTGGCTGCTGTCTCCACCTCCACGAGAAGGAGTATATCAGGTAGGACCAATGCCCCTTCTCCATAGAGGTGGAGCCAGCAGCCAGGAGTGGGACATACAAAAGCAGCTGTCCTAACAGGGGGGAACAGGATCATGGCTACAATGCACCCTCTGAAGAACCCGCCTGCCAAAGGCTGCCTCAGCCAAGGCGTAAGTATCACTCTTATAGTGCTTAATAAAGGCCGATGGAGAGGACCAAGTCGCAGCCCTACAGACCTCCAATAGGGAGGCTTGAGTTGCCCAAGCCGCAGAAGTGGCGGCACTCCTTGTTGAATGGGCGGTGACATGTCTAGGAGGTGGCAAAGCCTGGCTCTGATAGGTGTGAGAAATGCAAGCCCTGATACAACGACCGATGGTTGCCGAGGAAACCTTGTGGCCGAGTTTCCCAGGATTAAAGGAGATGAAAAGAGACTCCGACCTCCTAAGGGATGCTGTTTGCTGGACATAGATGCAGAGGGCCCTCCACACGTCAAGCATGTGCCAGGAACGTTCTAACCGATGAGAAGGAGTCGAGCAGAAATTAGGCAGCACGAGCTCCTGCGCCCTGTGGTACCACAAGTTGATTTTGGGTATGAAGGAAGGGTCAAGGTGCAACACAACCCTGTCCGGGTGGAAGATACAAAGATCCTCCTGCATGGACAAGGCGGCCAGCTCAGAGATACGCCTGGCCAAGGTGATGGCTACCAGGAAGGATACTTTAAGGGAAAGGAAGTGTAGGCTAACCTCCCTGAGGGGCTCGAAAGGAGCCCTAGTGAGGGAGTCCAGGACCCTGGGAAGATCCCAGGTGAGGAACCTATGGCCCACCAGAGGACGAAAGTTAGAGGCGCCCTTCAGAAATTGCTTCACCCTGGGATGTTGGGACAAGGGCTGTGAATTATCCCTCGAGAGGACGGTGCACAAGGCGGCCACCTGGTCCCTGAGGGTGTTAGGAGACAAGCCCCGGTTGAGTCCTTCCTGTAGGAAGACCAGAACGTGAAGGACGGAAGCATCTGTGGGGGAAACACCAAATGCAGAAGGCCCACCACATCACGTCATAAACGCAGTTCGTGGAAGGCTTACAAGATGCCTGAAGGGTGCCAATGACATCTGCAGGATAATGAACCTCCCTCAGAAGGCTCCGCTCAAGCGCCAAACGGTCAAGTGGAGCCACTGAGGGTCCGTATGGGAAATGGCTCCCTGTCTGAGAGAGAGCCGGCCCGGGGGAATCTGCCAGGGCTGATCCACAGACAGGTTCACTAGGTCCACGAACCAGAGGTGCCTGGGCCAGTACGGGGCCAGGAGCAGAAGTTTGGCCCTCTCCTCTAGCAACTTCCTGATAACCCTGGTTAGTAGGGGAAGGGGAGGAAAGACATAAAGTAGGCCCAGAGGCCAGGGGTTGCGAAGAGTGTCCACCGCCTCCGCGCCCGGATTCGGAAATCTGGCAAAATATCTTGGAAGCTGATGATTGTGACAAGAGGCAAAGAGATCCACCAACGGGCTGCCAAACCGGTCCTCCATCTCTTGGAACAGGGATGGGTCGAGCTGCCACTCCACCTGGTCAATCGAAGAGCGGCTGAGCCAATCGGCCTGGATGTTTGATGCCCCATGATGTGAAGAGCTCGGATAGATTGCAGATGAGATTCCGCTGAAAAGCCCAGCTGGGTCGGGAGACCAGATGATGGATGAAAAGGCTCAGGGGGCTGGAGAGGAATTCCCAAGATACGCCGAAGCAGACTGTGTCCCTGACCCATTTGTCCGATGTTGTTGCTTCCCACTGGAAGGCGAAGAAGTTCAGATGACCCCAATGGGGGGATTGTGGGGGCAGTCATTTATAGTGTCGAAAAGGGTGACCTCTCCCGCCCCGGAAGGACCGCTTGGGAGGGGCCCATTGATTCTGTCTGCCTTGCCTGCCCCTAGGAGCCTGGCTGGGGGCGAAGGAACGTTGGGGACAAGAGTAACCAAATCCGCTGTTGGAACCGCGAAAGGACTGATTCCGAGGGTAAGGGGCCGAATGAAATTTGATTTCCTGGAAAGGCTGGGAAGGATTTTGCGTTTGTCTTTGGTCTCCACTAAAAGAGGCTCAAGGGGGTCACCAAATAACTTCCCCCCAGAGTAAGAGGAGGAAGCTAAACGCCACTTGTTCCTGGTGTCAGCCTGCCATTGCCGGAGCCACAAGAGATGCCTAGCCGTAACTGAGGAGCCGATGGATTTGGCCGCAAACCGGGAGGCGTTCAGGGTGGCATTGGCCAAGAACTCTAAGGCAGCCATGACCTTGTTAAGGTCTTGGTGGACCCTGGAATTGGAAATGGGCAATCTTTCCTGGAGCTGTTCGAGCCAGAGGAGGGCGGCCCTGCTAAAAAATGAAGCTGCAGTAAAAGCCCTCACAGCCCACACAGCCGCCTGATGGGTCTTAACCAAGACCTGCTCCAACCGCTTATCCTCAGGACGGAGAGTCTCCTCTGGGGGGCCAGTGAGGACCAACTGTTGGGAAAGGGCCACAATGGGGGAGTCAATGGCAGGAACCTGGAGAGCCCTAATGAAAGTCAGGATCCAAATTATAAAACCGTTTGTCCAGGCTGCTTGGGTTGGGACCAGAGCCCGGAGAAACCCATTGTCTGAGGACTATGTCCGAAAACATTTTAGGTGCGGGTACCTCCTCCGACTCAATACTGGGCTTCTTAAATAAATGGTCAGAGGGCACAGCAGGAGCCGAAGGAACAGCAGAGGCCATGGGAGGGATACCCAGGCCTGTGGAAACCTTGGCCTTATGCAACAAGGGTTTACGTAGTTGAGGCTTGAAAAGCCCCACAAAGGCCGGAAGGTCGGGAGAGAGGCCCTTGTCATCAGATAAATCCAGGTCCCTTTGCTTATCGTCCCCCAAGGCAGATCCCTGACTGGAGGAAGCTGAATCCTCAAGAATCCCAGGATTGAAACAGTCGTCTGACTGGCGAAATCCCCGGCTTGGATCAAGACCTCTAGAATGGGAATGAGAAGCAGGTGCAGCCCTATGTTGGAGGCCCACCTGAATGCCCTGCTTGATTGCGTCTGCAATCAAGGCCCTCATGTCAGTTGGGTCCAGGTGGTCACTAAACAAGGCAGGGCAGAGGTCGGCCGCTGTGGGGGTAAAAGTGGCTTCAGGATGGGAATTTGGCCTGTGAATTTGAGGCCAGGCCAAACCTGGTTCAGTATCTTGTGGAAACCCCAATGGCAAAACCCCTTGATCTAAGGAACCTGAATCCTCAGACTCCAACAATGGGCCAAACAGGAGAGGTTTAGTTGGCAGTCTAAGGGGAGGCCCCACAGAGATATCAGGGTAAAGGAAGGCTCAGGCCATTCCTCCATGACCACAGGCAAGGGTTGTGGGTGAGAGGAGAGAGAAACCCCACGGGTTGAGCTTGCAGATCCTCTGTCCTGTTTGGAGGCTTCCGTAGAAACCTTGGCGATGGCCCTTTCTATAACCTTATGGCGTTTCTGAGCCTCGCGCTCGGCTGACTTAGGAGCCCTGGAAGCCTTGTTGCCTGAGTGAGCCTTGGCAAAAGAATCCTTTTTGGGGGGCACTGGGCCTAGGCATGCCCTCCTCAGTCGGGGACTGAAAGCTGGAGGATGTGAGGGGGGCTCTATCAGATGAAGCCATCCGGCTTGAATCAGGCTAGTAAAAAAGAAGAAGAGCTTGCCTCACACAACGAAGACCGTCTGGCAGGAACAAGAAGCCCTGGGGGATCTGAGATGTTGTCCAGATGGCAGCGTCGATGAAAGCCCCCAGGGATTGCCTCACAACCATGCCACACGATGAGGTAAAAAAAATGGCAGTCGGGCAACTTCCAGACCTCTTCGTCGGCATCACTGAGAGTCCCCCTTTCCTTTTTTATATTAGTTTTTGTTAGTTTTTATCTTCTTTCCAAACTCTTAATAAAAATAGAAAGAAACAAAGCTTCTGTATAAGTATTTATTAAATAACTGCTATAGCTGATCTTTCAAGGAAGCAAGGCTCTACTTGTCTGTGAGGGAATGAAACTGGGATTGCTGTCTGCTGTTGGGGAAACAGCTGCAGCCCCATAGAAATGCTTCCCACCCTGATCCCCTCATGCATTCATTCATTCATTCAATTCACTCACTATTTTACTCACAAGCACCCATACCTGTTTTCTAGCTGCTTGTAATACTTGAGCCACATTCTGGTATTCTCAAGGATGTGCTGATGTCCAGAGGCAGCAACATGCCACTCATGCTCTTAGCTTACAAATGAAGAACTTAAGTCAGAGAAGGGGTAATGTGTAGGAAAATGAAGTAAGAAGACAATAAGCAGTTGGAAAAGCTGAAGTGATGCCTGGAGATTGGCAGCTATTCTAGGCAAGCAAGTCGACTGCCACAGCCACAAACTGCAATGAACAGCATATCCTGATGGGATTACTACCTAAAGCTTGGAGTTGTGCTGGGATGTTGACAGCAACTAGCAAGGGAACAATCCACTGAGGCAGACCTCATCCAACTAGTTTAAACGTGTTTGGAAGGAAACAAAGATCATGTAACACTTTACAGACTCCAGGTCTTTTGTTAGGACTAAGTGTTAAAGGACTGAATATTAAAGATATATTTACATGACAAAATTACTCTACAAAATCTAGTAGGGTAAAAAGCAAGGTTGGTGAACATATGTGCTACAAGCATTGTCTACGGATCTGCTACACTATAGCGTGTCCAGTCCTTGGAAAGCAAAGATCCTTCATACTTTCAGATCAATTTTATGCAAATAAATTAATTTTGCTAAAATAGTCTGTCTTCGGTTGCTATGGCAATATGTCTTTTCTTCACTGCTGCAGAGGCTTTCTATGGTTTTTCTCATGTCACTATTCCTTATATTTTCTTTCTTTCCTTTTCTTGCTCATCCTGTTTTGACTAATTCCCAAAGCTTTATTTTTGACATAGTAGAATTTTCTACTCATTTACAGTAGGTGAGATTTATGATTGACAGAAAGAAGCAAAATCAACATACAGTATATATATATATATGGTTTTTATAACATTTCAGTTTCACTATGTGTATCACTAAGCTACAACTAATAATCCAGTAAGGCTGATAACTACTTAAGGGATAGGATTTTGATTTTACAGATTTGGAACTAAAACATTGAGATCAATAAGGCCTGTACTTAATATTGGCACTGACTATTTGGATATTATCCCATCATCTCAGAAGAATTAACAGTTGCTGTTTAATTTTAATATTTCTCTCTATTGATTTAGGTCAGATGGTTTCTCTTAATCCTTGTGTTACATTCACAAATAATGTGAATGTATGAACTAGTTAAAATATGACTGCACCCAGATATCACTTCTGAAATAAAACTTATTGCGGGAATGATGTAATTTAGGGTAGGAGAAGGAAAGAATATTAGTTTAACGTCAGTCTATATGGCAATTAAATATTACCTCAGTATTTGATAAGAGTCTTAGGGTTACTTTGTGCTTCTGATTCTTTGGAGAAACTA
This sequence comes from Pseudoxenodon macrops, assembly GCA_032467955.1. Classification (NCBI taxonomy): domain Eukaryota; kingdom Metazoa; phylum Chordata; class Lepidosauria; order Squamata; family Pseudoxenodontidae; genus Pseudoxenodon; species Pseudoxenodon macrops. The sequence goes on along the minus strand of JANHFT010000405.1, from coordinate 252,113 downwards.
TTTTTTTCCAGATGCAGTGAAAGATTTAAGAAAAACATTGCTGCAGTTTTCCAAAGTAAAAAAGAGACTTTTTTTCCCCAAAAAGAGTTTGCTTGCATCTGGCAAAGCTCCTGAGGGAAGTTGATTGTGAAAGGCAGGGGACCTTGAAGTACTTTATTCTTCTAAATTATCATACAGAACAAAAAGTAGAACTGTGTGGCACAAATGTTCCAATTTGTAGATCAGGCAAAATCACATATATCATGGATTATATGTGACAACCCCCTCCCAAGACTGCACCATCTAGACTCAGTTAAACTGCATGGTTTCTGCTATTCTGAAAGAAATCAAACCCAACATGTAGTTTGTTAAGTCTGCGATGAGGTTAACTTACACCCAAAAAACTTACATGCAAAAAATGAAACAAATAAAAGTGGAATTCAAAAGTCCAGTTTGATCCCTTTAGTAATATAACCCCGAATCCCTGGGAGTCTGGAAAATGTTTCTGCTATATAAAGGAGACTATAATCTTATTAGTAATACATTTGCTTACCATATTTATGCATCATCAAATCAAGTTAAGTCACTGCCATTTGCAGTACAAATGAAATTAAAAATATAACATGAAATGCAAATGTGAACTCAAAGTAGCAAACTAATTCATAGATTAGATAGCAATAATTGTAATTTTGACCATAGTGTCAAATCTAATCTAAATGGCAGCAAATAATAATTTTAGCCTTTCTAAATGAGTTCTTTGGAAAGATGCCAGGATAGGGACCAGCCAAGCCTTTGGGAAAGATTACCAAAGCAGGAAAAAACATTGTACCTGAGCCCCCATCTCTCATACCTCATAGATATTGAGCATGATGCATATTCCTACCTAGGATTAACACATAGCATCAACTGGTTTCTCCTCAAAAAACATTCCTAAAGAAATCTGGGAGCCAAGCCACATAAGGTTTTGTAGGTTAAAACCGGCACTGAATTGCACTAAAAATATCAGAAAACCATGCGACGCCTACAGTACAGCTGCAAGCGGTTCTTACCACCAGTATATGGGCTGATGCATTTTGCACCAACCACATGTTTTGAACAATTTTCAAACACAGACCCATGTAAACCACAAAATAGAAAAATTGATTATAACACTAGTTATGCATTAATCTCAATTTGCATTTCAGATAGGTGATGTTCTCTCTCAGAAAGTTTAACTTTATGGCAAATTTAGAGTGAAAAAATATAATTTAATAAACAGAATTTTGAAAATAATACCCCAAATAGCATACATTTCATAGGGCTGGTTACTTGAAGCACCATTTGTCTCTCATATTATCTACCTAGCTGATCCGATCTGTGGTTGTGGGGGAAATAGGAAGAAGGAGTATTAAATATGTTCATCATCTTGAGTTATTTATTTAAAAAATGATAAAGGTTGGGTATAACTAAACAAACAAATAAACAAATAAACAAACAAACAAATAGCCATAGAGATGACTGTAACATATTTATTTTTGTCTTCATCAAATAAACCAACTTTTATTTGTAGAAATCACTTCTGTAAATATTACACAGGAGGATTTTTAAAAATTCTTTATTTGGAATATGAATAAAATATCAAAAATAATTGTAGTTTTTGCATTTTTAGAACAGAAAATAAAAACATCCTGAATGCAAACAAGAATGTTATACTGAAACTATGGGTACCATTGTTTGTGACATAATTGTGTCAAAATTAACAAACAAACAAAAGATAACTGGTTGAGGCCACAGCTCTTTGGTATACTAATCTATGAGTGTTGTTGGAATAGAGCAGAAACTTTTTCCATATTGATCTCATCTAATACAAATCTTTCATGAACTCTGTAGAAAGTAAGTAGTATAGTAATACAGCAGCTTCTGTTGCCAGAGAATAAAACTAACCAGGAAAAAAAGAGGAGCATATTTTCTGTCAGTGTAGGGAGTTTTTTTACAGGAAAATCTTCAGGTACATGTTTTTTGTACTAAAGACAAGAAGTGAAGCTCATGGAAGAAATACTGCAAATATCTGGGATTTAATCCATTCCTTCTCTTTAGCAGTGTTCCTGGCCAGGTGACCTGTCTGAATTAGACAATAGTTAATACATCCCCCAACTACTGAATTCTCAAGCTTTTTTCAGTGGCTGGATAATTGACACTTTTGAAGGAGTCTACTATCTCTGTTGATTCCCCCTTCTGCTAAACAGTTTTGAATTCCACAAACCAGTGTACCCTGCAACCTCCTCAAGACTGGTAGAAGTTCTCTGTTCACACATCCGATGAGCGTTTCATTAGCCCAGTAATGACATAGTTTAAAATTTGGGAGGAAAATCTTCCAGTGATTCTTGAGCAGCTGTGGTGTACAGCTGCCTATAATAAATGCCCACCAGATTGGAAAGACTCTTCTCACTTGCATTCAGACACAACACAAACCAGCTCTGGCAACATCTTTTTTTCTTTCTATTAGGTCTCAATGAGTTTGTCTTCATTTCTGCTCTAGTTCATGACAGCAACATCCTTAGATTATACTGTTTTTAAAGTAGCATTTTCTCATTTATTCCAACACTCTCCAAGAACAACTTCAAGGTCTGTTAGGTTTTGTCACTCATTACCTATGGTGACTATTCTTTGATGTATACCCCGGTGATTTATTTATTTAGTTTTCCTCCTTGAAGCTGGCTACAAAGTTGTGGGGAGGCAAAGTGGATTAAAGATGACACATTGCTTCATTTAAGACCCACAATTTTAGGTCGACATGCATTTGATGCCATAATGTAAATTACCATCAAGGTTGAATACAAATATTATATTGTCATTGTAGTGTTTAATGATCACCTGTATTATTTAGGTTTGGTTGCAGCAGTTCTAGGGGGGGAAAAGCCACCGTCTTCCTTTCCTATTTTTCTGACATGGACCTAGAGCCATGATGGCAAACCTATGGCATATGTTCCACAGGTGGAACACAGTGTCCTCTCTGGGCATGTGAGCCATTGCCCCAGTTCATGCATGCGTGCGCGCCTCCCACCAGCCAGCTAGTCATTGGGTTTCTGTCGTGCAGGGGCAGGGTGCATGCACACATGTGTGGAGGGGCAGGGGGCATGCTGGGGACAGTGCACACATGGGCAGGGCCTGTGCGGGGGATCATGTGCGGGGTCCACACACACATTGTATTTTGGGGGTTAACACGCGAACATGCACATTCGCCCCCACCTGCCCACGCTTTGGGCACTCGGTCTGGAAAAGGTTAGCCATCACTGACCTTGAGAGAAGCAGAAAATGGGCAGCACTAAAAAATACATCTTAAAAATGTGGAACACTGGAATTAGTATGCATATTATGTAAGTTTTTTCTGCTAAGTAATTTCATGTGTAATTCATATATGGTCTAGTTTTAATGCGATTTAATATGAATGAATATTTTCGTTCAGTTGTTGCATATATGGTATGGTATCAAAACAAAGGAAATATTGTCCGCAACCCAGTGTTGATCAGACCATAACTCCCAGTATCCACTGCTTGCCTTGCTAAAATCATCTAAAGAAACATTAATCAAGTGGGAAAAAACTATCTTCTGGGTATAAAGAATATATATCAATATACTTTTTGTATAAAAATGCCTATCTTAGTCTTCAAAGGCATGTAAGTAATAGTATTTTTATAGGAATTATTTAATTAAAAGCATGTATATAATTGGAAAGTGTGAGCTAATTTTAAACATATGAAACAAAATAAATTATTTCCATAAATAAAGAATCTTGAAATAATGAGGGAATGTTGCAGCAATACATGGCAGAATAACTTACATTTTTTCCTCCATGGCAACAGAATAATTCAGTAGCTAGGAATGGAGTATAAACAGCCATAAAATAGTGCAAACTAAATATCTTGTACTGCTTCCATTAAAAATTAGCAAATTACAATACTTTTCAAATTGAGCATTCTACTTTCCTTCACCAGCAGTAGTATATATCAGAAGCATTCAGTTCTTTCTTCCAATTTATTATTGCCTAAATGTTATTGGAATCACAGATAGTCCTTAACTTACAACCATTCATTTAGTGACTAAAGTTACAACACCACTGGGGAAAAAATGACTTAAGACCATTTTTCACACTACCATTGCAGCATCCCTGTGGTCACAGGATCAAAATTTGGACACTTAGCAACTGGCATGTATTTATCACAGGTGTAAAGTCCTGGGGTCATATCATAAATGACACCCGTCATAAATATATGCCAGTTGCCAAGTGTCCTTTTGGGACCTTTTTCCAAGCATAGTTAATGGGGAAGCCAGATTCACTTAACAATTGTGTTACTAACTTAACAACTACAGTGATTCACTTAGGTGTGGCAAGAAAGGTCATAAAATGGGGCAAAATTCATTTAACAACTATCTTAGTAGCAGAAATGTTGGGCTTGATTGTGTTGATGGTTATCTGTACCAACAACTGCTCAGCAGAGAATTCTAGAAATTGCAATCTCAGCACCTCTGGAGGTCTCCAGGTTGTGGAAGTCTGAGGAATGGGGTTTAATTTTTTTTTCCAACGAGAGCCAGTTTTTAGCATGAATGCCACAAGCAACATAGGTACGGTAACAAGAGAGTAAGAGCTTATGATCCTGCAGATACTTGTGCTATCCTGTAGTGTGTTTACTGTTAATATAAATCAGAAACCAAACAATATTTCAGTGTGGCTTATGCTTGCCAATATGCTCTAAAATAACTTTCAAAGTTTACATATATATATGACTTGACTCCCTTACAGATAGTCCTTCACTTACAACCATGACTAAACCCAACATTTCTGTTGTTAAGTGAGACATTTGTTAAGTGAGTTTTGCACCATTTTACGACTTTTCTTGTGAGAGCTGTTAAGTGAATCACTAGGGTTGTAAAGTTTGTAACATGGTTGTTAAATGAATCTGGCTTCCCTATTGAGTTTACTTGTCAAATAGTCACAAAAGGTGATCTCATGACCCTGGGGCACTGCAAAGGTCATAAATATAAACCAGTTGCCAAGCATCTGAATGATCATGGGGATGCTGAAAAGGTTGTAACTATGAAAAACAGTAATGTCACATTTTTCAGTCCCGTTGTAACTTTGAACAGCCATTAAATGAATTGTTGTAAATCGAGGATTACCTGTACTTGACTTGAAATACTGCTCCAGCATTTAAACAACAACAGTAATACTAATAACAATGACAATACTAATAGAGAAATGTATTAAGAGATTGGAGTGACTCCTCTTGTGTATAAAGTTTGTAATGTTTGGGAATGTTTGATAGAAAAAATAAAGCGGGGATGTATAATAAGCAGCATTCAAAATTGTGATATGGAAAAAGTGAAAAGGCTTAACTTCCTTAACTGACAATATTAAAACTCAGTTTATAAAGCTGATTGGCAAGAAATTCAAGGCAGGTTAAAGAGAATACTTCAATCCACAGGAAAAAGACTATTCATTTTCATAAGAAGATGAATAGTTTGTAAGCACACATAATCCTCAATTTACAACCATTTAGTTAACAATCATTCAAAGTTACAGTGGCACTGAAAAAGTGATTTACAACCACTCCTCACATTTATGACTATCCCAGCATCACCACAATCATGTGATAAAAATTTGGGTGCTTGGCAAACCAGCATGTATTTACGATGGCTGCAGTGTCCCAAGTCATATGATCAGCATTTGTGACCTTCCCAGCCAGCTTCCAGTAGGCCAAGGGAGAAATTAGATTTGCTTAACAAAATTGCATGATTCACTTAACAACTGCAGTGATTTGCTTAACAACCGGAGCAAAACTAGGTTACAAAATCAGGCATGACCTGCTTAACAACCATGTTGCTTAGCAACATAAATTCTGCTCTCAGTTGTAGTCATTAAGTTAACAACTACCAGTATCTCGTATTACTGTATATTTAAAGAGTTTAGAAGCTGGCTATGACCCTGAAAAAGTAAAAACCCAGGGCAGCTTTAGAAGGCTGAGACAAAAGGGAGGGAGGATTAACTGTTGAGTAGGAGAAGTGTAAGGGAATGTGTTTAAGACAACTAGAAAAATATATCTTTTGACACTTCTGGGAAAAGGTTAATTCAAAGCTGGAAGGAAAAGACCAAGTGAATTTAAGCAAAAAAGAAGAAAAGATAAAGATCTCTGTAGAAATATCCATTGAAGCAGTATTTTACATATATCCCACTAGAGGAATGAATAAATAATCTAGAGCAGTGGTTCTCAACCTCTGGTCCATAGACCTTTGGGGGTCGGCAACATCGTCACAGGGGGTCCCTGGGGGCTTGAAGAAAAGTTATGAGCTAAATCTTGAGTTAAGTCTTGGTGATCTGTGGCCAGAAAAGGTATTTAAAGGGGGGTATATTGTTATATGTTCCAACAACAACCTCCTATTTTAATTGCTTACTCTAGTTGAGACATACGGTACATTAAATACTGCTTGCTTATGAAAGCTAGATTTGTACATTCTGCTGTTTAAAGCCCAAGTGTTTATTTGCCCTCATTACCAAGATATGTAACATTGTCAAGACAAGGTAAAGAATCTTTTAAGAAAGAAGAATTTACAAGCAATCAGAGGAAAAGAGAAAGCTCAGCAGAGCATTGAGAAGAAGACCCACTACTGGTGGTGTGAACTTGGAGGACTTTAAAAGGATTAGGAAATTCATGAAGGATAAGACTATTAATCATTGCAAGTTATAACGGCTATATATCCTAGGATCAGAGATAGTATGCCATTCAATATTAGTGGCTGGTAAACACAAGAGATGAGCACTGTCCACTAGAGTTGGACATGAATGGACAAGGAAAACCTTTACTTTTATCTTTTTAAACACAATCAAAAGTGACTACTGTATTTTTATGATAGTATTAGATTTTGCCCTCTTTCAGACCCAAGAGGTACCTCAGATCTATAAGTTAGTAGGAAATTCTATTGCTTATTCTTAAAAGGAATTGTGACATTAGATGATAATATTTTGTTTTCCCATCGTGCACTACATTATTTCACTACAAATTGTTTGGAATTGAAAATAATATCATTTCTACTAATGGAAAATTGGAGTGGATGTTTCATCAAGTCAATGTTTTTTTCTTTATGATTAACATACCCATATAATATACATTACCAAGTACATTTGCCTAATACACAGATCATTTTTTTAGGAGAATCCTCAATATTAGAGCCAGTTGATGTAGTGGTTAAGGCATCAGGCTAGAAAACGGGGCTCATGAGTTCTAATCCTGATTTATATGAAACCAGCTGAGTGACTTTTAGCCAGTCACTCTTTCAGGAAAATGAAAATGGCAAACCATTTCTGAAAAACTTTGCCAAGAAAACTTCCCTTTCCCATTTTCCTTTCATCTTTATTTTCATGTGTATTTTATATTATGATAATTTTAATTAGGTTTTTTAAAAAAACTGTAGAGACTTGCCCAAGACTGACTCAAAGGGATATGCATGCACTGTGAATATTTTAAATGTATATATTTTTAAAAGTCTTTGTTTGGGTGCTTTTATGTTGTAAAGCTGAAATTCAGAGTAAATATATTTAGAATGATATATATGTTTTTAGTTTTTGCTTTAGAAAGCATTGTTAACATACAAATCAAAACAGTGAGAAGGATTGGAGCATTACAATACTTTTTCAGTGTGCTGAAAGCACTAGTGCCTTCTGTCTTAGAAATTTTATTTTGTGACTGCTTTGAAGCATAATATCTAATAAGGTTGAAAAATTGATTGCCCTAGAGCAATCTAGTTTTTTCTCAACAATCACTAATTATCCCTGGTTTGTGAATTAGAAATGTGGAAAAAAATCCAGTCTTCTGATGTCTTGAATAAAACATATTTGAATTTGAAAAAACAGGTAACTAATCAGAATGAGAGATCTGAGTTCACTCTGAGAGCAAAATGTATTTTAAAACCCTTTTTCCTGGGAAGGTTTTATTTGGAATCGTTTCTTACTGCCTATAATTCCATTTGATAGTTTATCATTTCCCCTGCCTTGTAGCTATAATATAGCTAGCTTTAAAAGTACAGTTGGAAAGCTGTCCCTGCGAAGTGCTTTGGAATAAAGGGATTGTTTAGGAATGTAAAGGTGTTATTCAACAACTCTTTGGCTTTCTAATGTTTCCTTCAAGCTGCTGTCTTCCTAAATTGACGGTCTCAATGTGTATTTGAAAGAAATGGGTGTGTATGAGAGTGCGGCAGTCTCTCTTACTGTCTAAGAACAAGAAGAATGTGCTGAGCCCTCTGGCTGGGAGCCAGAATTCTCTGTGGAAGTATAAATCGACAGGGGTGGGGTAGGGGGGGAGAGATTAATGTCCGCCATCGGCTGTCTTCATTAGTGGGTCCCTTGAGGAAGCCATGACTACTGTGAGCTGTGAATGAGACCAGCTGGGGAGGGGAAGGATGGGTTCACTGTTTTTATCACCTCCTTTAGTGTCTCCTGAGGAGAAGAGAGAGAATGATAGCAGAGAAGGACACAAAATGAAGGAAGCTGAAGCTTTCTAGCAAAACACATGCTGCCTTCTCATTGGATGAAGAGGTATTTGGCTGTTAGTCTGCTTCTCCAATCAGTACCCAATGAGCTGTTTGGACTACTTGGCATGCTAATTGGGAGAAGAAGAGAGGAAATTGGCCCCGTGGCAGCATGATGCCCTGCCATGCCAAATAAGTGAGAGTAATTATCCTCGCAGCCCCTTCATTATATGGCTTTTCAGGGTAACCAGAAAAGGAATAATTCTTCTCATACTGTTTTTCCTTTGCTTATTTTCTGTGATCCCAATAATTTTTACTTCCAGTCCATCTGAACTCCTTCATACTAAATCTTTGTCTTCCTTAACCCCCCTCTTTTTTTTATGCATATAAGTGCCTGATTTTGTATGCATGCAAGTTTGCTTTAGCTCAAGCTGCTCAGTATGGAAATGATTGCATTTTTGAGAGAGAATGCTCCCTCTCTCCCCCCCTTTTTTTGTCTAAATCTTGAAGAAACATATTTCTTGTACAGCCCTTGACAGATTGAATTGTGATGGAGCTGCTACCGGTACGATCCAGTTAAAGCTAGTTGCTCCTCCCCTCCCTTTTCCTCCTCCCCTCTTTCTACATGCAGTGGAAGGATGCAGATATGACAGCTCTCGATCTTGGAGTTCTTTATCCATAAATACAGGTATGACACTCACTGCCTGTCTGAACTCTGATTTCTGGGGATCACAGAGAGGGAAGTTTGTTGTTTCTTGCCCTTTTTTTAGTCCATACATGCTTATGGTTGGCCTGCAGTGGGATGAATTGAGTGTTTTAATGTAAGTGCATTTTATAGCAATGGGACACAGAACTGTTTAAGATATAAACAAAAGTGTTATACACTGGGGCTTTGTATTGTCTGCTTCAGTCTGGTTCAAGGCTAAATACAGTCCATAAATAGACTGAATGTTACATTACAGAGAGACTACAGAATCTGGGCCGAATTCAGAATATTTCTTTCACAACTGCCTGGCACTATCTGTAACTAGGCACTTGAAACAGGTGCTGTTGCTTCCTTGGCTGAAATTACTATTTAGACAGCCAGGAAAATTGAAACTCTTGCTTTAAACATCCGCCTTTTCTCTGTGAAATGAGGCCTAAGTGATTCCTGTCCAGGCAACTGATCAGACATTCCTCCCATTCCTGTTCTTTTTCATTCCTGTTTCTCTGTATGTAATTGGAGTCAAAATGAGCATTGGATGGTTAAACAAGATCCAGTTATTTGTCGTCTTTTCTCTTGGACATAGTCAGAGATTTATGTTTAGAATGGAGGAGTGGTTCTGAAATTTTGCTAGAATTTATGTGGGTAAACAAGACCTTTGTTGTCTTCTTATTATGTGCCTTCCAAGAGAGATAAGATAGTTCATTTGTTTCATAGGGCTTTCATATCACTAACATTGTTGCTTTTATAAGTATCCTATATTTCTAAAATGACTTAAAACCTTGCTATCTTCTTGTAGTGTACATTGAAACTGAAATTGTTTCAGTACCTAATGTCAGGAAGATGGACATGCAGAAAATATGTTTTAATAATAATGATGATGATGATGATGATGATGATGATGATGCTTGGTCAGACATTGATATTGTGTTGTTGTAGGAATAGTTATTGCTGTTTTATCCTTGTAATCACCATGACCTTTAAACAATGCATTTACATTACTTATTAAGACACATGTAATATTTATGTATTATTACAGCAACAATATTCAGTGTTTATACAAAATATATCCTGTTTGCTTAAGATGCTTCACATATACATATATTTATAAATCTATACAAGAGTCTTATTAGGCGGGTGAATATTAATGTCTGCATAGATAGTTCTGGTTGAAATACGGCAATCTGTCTAAAGCCATCAAAAGCTACCGGTATCTGAGATTAGTTTTATATTTTTTAATTGTAACTACTAATATTGCTTCCAGAAAGCATTTTCTTAAATCTGCCCATGTCACAAGCTAAAGAATATGTTTTATTACATTAAATAGCCATTGGACAAGTGCTATAGAACTTGGGGGGAAATTGAATTATCTCACAAAAAGCAGATACTGGAGAAGGAGAAAAAGAAAATTATAGTGTCCTTTTATAAAAATGATGGTAATATTCTATTGCTGTGACAAAGCTTCACCCTTTGTATGATGTCATAACACGGAAGAGCTTTAGTCATGATGGCACAGTATTGAGCCTGACGTACACTATACATCCACTATGGTTGCCTATGCACATAGTAATAGTATATATCCATTACAGCTATATGGTGAATGAACTTAATAACAAAGCTAGTGAAACAAGAAGTATATTTTTTAAAAAGAAAGAAAAAACAGCTCTGAAACGTTTACATCCTGGGTTACTGCTGTTAGAATTTAGTTATTCTGTACACCGATATAAAGTTTTGAAGACTCATTGGGGAATTCTTTATAGGAGTCTTCAAAATTGTATATAGGTATGTATGATTTACCGGTAGCTGCTTTTTAAAGAAATAAATTCTGCTGGGATGTGTGGAACTCCAAAGTAATGCATAGTTGTAACCTGATGGCAATAGCAACGTTCAATAGATTATATCAGGGGTGTCAAACTCAAGGCCCGGGGGCCGGATCTGGCCCATGGGCTGCTTAGATCTGGCCTGTGGGTCCTCCCTGGAGACAGTGAAGGACCAGCCTGTAAGGGCCTCTGCCACAGCTGTTTTCACTGGCTGCAGGAGACCTTCACAGCCAGAAACAGCTCACGAGAGGCACGTGTGGCCCTACTGAGCTGTTTTCACTGGCAGAGGGTTGCAGGAGGCCTTCGCAGCCAGAAACAGAGCTCAGGACCTGTTTTCGCTGGCAGAGCATTCAGGCCTCCACAGGCACCCCATCCCCGACACGAGTGACATCAAGCTGGCCATGCTCATCCTGGCGCCTCAAGATCAAAAACAACCCTAATGTGGCCCTCAAGGAAATCAGATTTGACACCCCTGGACTATATTACAGGATTTTAGTCATTATCAGATTGAAGAATTGTACCATGACATTGGTAATTCTATATTGGAAAGAAAAAGTTATTGTTTGAGGATTACAAATAACCATTGCCCTTATATTCAAACTTTCAAATTCATTGTATATATCAAAAAAGTAAGTTCTTTTACAAGGGCTTGGAAGTTAAACTTTCCTGGGGACCAACCCTTAAAAGACTGAATACCTTTTCTTCATTTCTAGTTTCAATGCATTCCTGTGCGTCTGTATTTAGAAGTAAATCACATTGACTCATATGAGCCTTATTTCAGGTAAGTATGAATATTGCAATTTATCCATTTAACTCCGTGGGAAATATTTCTGAATAAACATATATGAACTGCATGTGATTAATAGATAAAACTTGGAAATACAACAACTGAGGATGTGAAATCTAGAAACTAGAAAGACTGAAAGAAAAAATTCTGCTTTGCTTTTTTTATAGTTGTTAGCTCCATTTATTGCTGTTCTCCCAAGTGAACATGGAATAATCCCTCTCCCTAACTTCTGGACTGTTGTTAATTACAAACATTTTTGCTGTTATTTGCCTATTATTATTTTTAATTCTAGATATATTCATGCGGTCTTTTTCATTTCTACTTCACCTCCTTAATCACAAACATTCTCTAAATGTTAAATACTCCCATTCCTCCTATCTCTCTTCACTTTTTGTTCATTGTAATTTCAGATACCCATGTGTAAAGTAAAGGAAAGAAACAGAAATATTCTCATTTTAAAGCAAATTATACAGGAGAGAGAATTACAGGCAGGCAAATCGTCAACTTGGTAACAGGAGAAAGAGGGAGACGCCATCTCTGAAAATATGCAGTATGTGTCTGTCAATTTTGAGTGATCTGTTTATAGTGTTAAATATCATACTTACTTTCCTGACAACAGTGGATCAGAATATTTCCAGCAGCTTCCACTGTTTTTACAGTTTCAGAAACCAGGTGAGGATGGATGTCATAGTGACTTTCAAGATGGCAATTTTCTCCCTCTATCTCTGTCCTAGCTCTGTTGCATTTAAGCCAACAGCATGGTATGAAATCTCTGTACTATAGAAAAGAGGAAACTACTGTGGAAGAATAACTTAATTGTTTGTGGTTTTTCCTCATTTTTAGTTTAAGTAACACAATAATGCCCAAAAAACAAATCTAGAGATAGAAGTGAATGCACATTTCCGCAGATTGTCTTAATCTTCATTGACTGCTTTTATGAATCAACCATTTTGTCTACTCTTAGAATATATATACTACTGCTTTTATCTTATTCCTTGCTCTCTTAGAACTGTTACCTGAATTTGTTGGTTTGTGTTAAAGATTATGGAAATATGATTTAAAATTACATTGGATTTCAGATGTTATGCATGCATGGTTTCCTTGGTTGCAGTAGTTGTTGGTTTACCAATTGTTTTCATTTCTGAAGAAAGTGGACTATACGACTTTTTTTTTAATGTTAAATTGTTCTTTAGCTCTTCATCAGTGTTTTGATGGCTATAACAACAATAAAACAGGATCAGCATACAAATAGATTTTAAAAATGAAAAAAAACCAAGTATAACTAAAAAAAAAGCTTGGGAGTATGACCATAACTTTACTCCTTCTTACATATACAGGTTGTTGAAGAGGATAGATTTTTACTGGAAGAATGGATACCTAAAAAATTCACCTGATTTCCTGGATTAGAAGCGAAGTACTCTGAACATTTAATTCCTGAAGAAACTAAAATTCAATTATGGCTGTGAACTTGCTTCACATTTTATTCAAAAAATGTGTTTTGGAGCATGCGGGGGCACAAATGATGTACTGCTCTAAAATTTTAAAATAACCATGTTTTTTTCTGTACTCACATGGCAGCTTCAGAAAACAGCCATGGAATCCCAGTAAAAGACATGGCTGCTTTAAAGGACATTGCATTCCTATGTATACCAGAACACCTTTTAAGAATTTAATTTGAAGTTCTGCCCAATCCTATTTCTACATGTTCAAAATTGAGTTGTACTGCTGGTATAAAAATACTAACATTGTCCATGTTTCTGAAAATGGTTGCAGATATATATCTGTAGGTGTAGGAATACAATTTTAATTTTCCTTCTTAGTGTTCGTTTCCCAATTTAGTAATTGTTTAGGATTTATATTTGTAAAGTAGTAGGATTTAAAATATAAATAGGAAAAGAAACAGCCTGCAAATTTTATTCTTCTGTTGTATTTCTGAGTTTTATTGTTATCAGGCATACTTTGCTAAATATAAGCATTTTGTTTGGAAGAAAGCTTTGCCTTTTTCCTTTTAACGCCTGACAGTAGGTACGACATTATTAAAATCTTCCATATTGAGGCAGCCAAACAGTAGCTACACATTCTTTCAGAATGCAGCAAAAACAGTGGCTGGGTGCATCAACATTCATTGTCATTATGATTCTGTTCCACTGCTTTTACACTGGATCCTAGGGATCATGTTGATGACTTGTTTGATCACAATGGCCTTTTGAGTGAAAATATGAGTACCACACTGGAGCATGTCCCAAAGTTGTGCTTCCTAGTAGAGTGTTTGGCCATTGTGCTCTCTTCTTAGCCCTTCAATTGCTGCTGTGAATTGTACTGACCTTAGACTTTTAGGGCATCAGAATCAGTTAGAGGTGATACATTATATATATACATTCATACCTAGGTCCAAACTTTATATACATATATCTAACCAGTTTTTGATCTTTCAAAAATAAATTGGTTTTATGACTTTATAGGTCTATCAGGTAATATCTGAAATTGCATTACATTTACATTACATTACATTATATCTTCCATAGACAAGAATCTACTCCTATGGATTTTCAATAAACTACAAAAACAAACAATAAAATCCCAAAGCAGTAAGAACTACTAATCAACATAGATGCTAATTAACCTCAGTAGTAGTGACAACCCTCAAGTGCCTATAAAAAACTATTTTTACATCTTTTCAAAAAGATACCAGGGGAATTGCTCTGCCTCTTCTGATTGCTGACTGTTCCATAAAGTGGGAGTTACTATAGACAAAGATTGTTCCAGGCATCTACTGACTCAAATCGTGTATTTGGTGGTGGTGATAGTCTATGAACATCCTTCCCAGAAGTTTCATGTTGCAAAATAATGATAGGATTGGATTATATAGAAGCTGTGGTAGGGCAGTGGTTAGAATGCAGTATTGCAGACTAATTCAGCTCATTGCCAGGAGTTTGATCCTTACTGGCTCAGCCTTCCATCCTTCCAAGGTCACTAAAATGAGGGCCCAGGTTGTTGGGGGCAATATGCTGATTCTGTAAACAGCTTAGAGAGTGCTATAAAGCATTATGAAATGTATATAAGTCTAAGTGCTATTATTATTGCTATCTATCACTCAGGGGTGGATTCTAACTTACCTTGCTGCCAGTTCGCTGCCTCTCGCACTGTGTGGGCGCATGCGTGCACAGTAGAAAAAATATTCCGTAAAATCCCTCCCCCAAAAAAGGCCGAAAACATGATGGTGACGCTTGTGCAGTGCCGGAAACTTGGCTTCTGTGCATGCACAGAAGAAAAAAACCAGAAAAACTTTTTTTTTAAAAATCCGCCTCCCCCCCAAAAAAGAAAAAAAGATGGCGGCGTCCACGGACTAGAACCAGCTCTGTGACGTCCCCAGTGGCTTACTACCTACTCAGTAGAACCGGTCCAAACCGGTAGGAACCCACCTCTGCTATCACTTGACAAAAGAGAGCCCATCACACTGATCTGTCATTCCCATTACCACCCTGGATCATCATTGTACCAGGGAAAAAGAATCACTGCAAAATGATTATGCCTGCCCTTAATCTTCATAGACAGTCTAGAAAAATACCATAATTAGTGGTACTGAATGCTGCTGCGAGGTCAAACAAGACTTTACTTAAGTCCTTATTAAGGACATCTATTAGAGCAACTGATGCCATTTCCATTCCTTATTCAGGCATAAACCTTGCCTGAAAGGTCAGGCTAGCCTGCTAGTTCTAGGTCACTCAGCACCTGAAGCTCTACTTCCTTTTCAATAACCCTCCCTAAAAGGGAAGGTTGGAGATAGTGTGGTAATTGTGTAATGGAAGCCTGGAGGGCCTGTCTGATAGTCTTCCTCCAGAGCTTCCAAAATAATCCAATCTCTTAAAAAGCTACTCCCAGCCCCTCTCTCAAATATCTCAAGGAGCCATAAAGGGGATCTGTGCAAGCCCCAAGTGGTGGAGTATCCTTACTTATTTAGGGTCAATATGTTGAAATGAATCCTGCAACTTTAAAGGCCATTTCATGTATTATACTATATGTACAGGAGACAGACATGCCATATCTTCAAAGGAAAGTGCCATTCTGGAAGAATCTATCCATTCTCCTGTGCACTGCTTGGAGAGTCCAAGCATGGGTTAATTCTGTCTGATTGGCCAGAGACTGAGTTGCAAATTCTTTGGCCACGCCCAGCTGAGCCCCAGTTTTTCAACTCAGTCGGCCTAGAGAGACACGAAAATTAATTATCCATGCTTGGACTCACAAAGCACTGGAGGATTGGAATTTTCAGCAGGGCAATCCTTTGTTTTCTGGAGCAAAGCGCTTCATTGTTGGAACGCCATGGAGGTGCAGCTTACCTTTCTGCACCGGCAGCTAGAAGCAGCATCAAGGGCTTCCCCCTCGTTTCAGGGGGGGCGACAGCAATGCCAGCAGCCTGGCAGGTAGACTTCAGCCCCACCGTCTAGAAAGAGAGGGCTTCGCTTTGGCTTAATCAGCACTGAGGCAGACCGAGGCTTCAGTCTGCAGTGAGCAGAGACTATTTAAGTGTGTTGCTGGTTTCACACCAATCATCACATTGAGGAACTTGTGACTGTTTTGTCGGTTTCGCGCTCTTTTTCTGCTGACTGTTGCTGGTTTGGCACCAATTTCCTGACCTGGCATTCACAGTGAGTATTGCTAATCACCTCAGTTCAGCTTGACGGCCCCCTCTTGGAGACTTTAGTCAGCATTATTATTATTGCAATCCCAAGCTTAGAAAGGGATCCTTTCCAAGCTTGGGATTTGCCCCAGATTGAATTGAGGCTAACAACAGCAAAATAAAAATAACTATTCAGGCTCTTCCAAAATGGCGGATGGATTCATTCTTCACAGCAGTAATTCAGCTGATTCTTCCCCTACGCAGCAGAGAGCAGAGGCTTCTGAACCTAGAAGGGCCAGATCAGCCACAAAAGAGCCGTCCACAAGGTCCAAGGTTAAAGATTCGCGGAAAACCTCATCAGCCTCTGAGAAGGATGCCAAGAGAAGGCAAAGAGTTTTGGAAAAGCATTTTTCAAAGGCCCAGAAACAGGCAGAAACAGCTAAAATTCCAATAATCCCAGTGGGAAGGTCTGATCTTCCCAGCTTCTTTGAAATGGAGCTACCCTCTCAGTGTCTAGAGGAGGGTCAGTTAAACTGGTCTTCTAATGTTACCACCGGGCTGCATCCCTTTCAGACTACCTCCTATGAGGAGGAATTAGTTCCCTTCTCCTGTCTCCCATCAGCTGGATTGCAGTCTGCCACCAGAACCTCTGTCCCATCTGCTACTTCTACTCCTATAGTGGTGGGGCTCCGCGCTGAGGAGTTGGGCCCTGGCCTATCTCAAGAACTGCGCAGTATCATTGCATGTATCATTTTGCAGAGCATAGATAAAGCCCTACACCAGAGGGATCTTTCGGACTCATTACCATTGGGTCTCTCCTCTCTAGCGGGTGTGCATGCTCAATTGCAACCTGGCAAGGACTACTCTCAGGATCCTCATTCCCTGATCCCTTCCCTTCACAGCAATGTTTCGCTTGTGGGTGATGACGAAATGGGTGACTATGAGTTCTCTAAGGACGAGGGTCTCACCCCAGACAAGCCTATGTTCACAGGACTCTGTTGTCCCAACTTGTTTAAGACCTTGTTATTCAAGGCCAAGATGGCCAATGTAGGGGTAGCTAGTGGTTTGTCAGACACATCCACAGCCCCTCAGGACCCTAGTGCACTTCTCTTCACGGAGCCAGTCACGGCACAGGAGGTTATACCTTCTCCTAAGCTATTTGTAGATATCAACCAATGGCAGTGGAACCAACCTGGCTCCATTATTGCCCCCAGTAGGATGGACAGGAAGATGTACACCATAGATTAGGACATAGAGGAGCTCCTGAAATTACCATCTGTGGATGCTTCTCTGGCCACTCTGGCAACAATGGCCATCCTGCCTTCTGACATGGAGGAGGATCTTAAGACTGAAGACAGGAAAGCAGAGTTGTCTGCTCGCAAGACACACCAGGCGGCTGCCTGGCCAATTAGGTCTGCCACAGCCACATCCTTTTTCTCTAGAACATCTCTTATATGGCTGCACCAAATGCAGTCCCGAGCATCCCCTGAGGACACCAGGATGTATCAGGATATTAGTAAATTAATTGCAGCCACCGAATATTTGGCAGATGCAACCCTTAATGCGGCCAAGTTTGTCTCGAGGGCCCTGGCGTTTAATGTCACCTCCAGGCGCCTTTTATGGTTATGCCATTGGCAAGCCGATATGAAAACTAAATGGAAACTAGCATTAGCCCCCTTCAAAGGGGGCGATCTCTTTGGGGAGGTGTTGGATCCTATCCTAGTAGAGGATAGGGATAAAAGGAAGTCCCTTCCTCACATCTACATGAGGTCGGAACAAAGGACTACCCCTTACTATCGCAGACAATCCTTTCATTCCTTTGATACAGGATTTAACGTCCCGGCTTACCATATTCCCAGTATATGGATCAACCGCAGAACAGATCTTCCTTCCAGAATAGGACTAGACAGGCCCAGACCATGCAACTCTTTTGGAGAGCCAGCAGCCACCCCTTCCATTGGACAAAACGACTTCCAGTCCGAGGTCCCCATTGGTGGGCGTTTAAAGATGTTTGCCAGCCAATGGTGGGAGACACCTGGGCCTTACAAACAGTGAGTCTCAGTCTCACCTTAAGAGTTCAGTTCCATCCCCCCAAGACGGTTAATCTGATGCTCAGTTCCCAAGGAAGCCACAAGGAAGTCCCTGATGGAAGCCAAGATCCAACACTTGCTGGACATCCAGGCCATAGAGCTGGTGCCAGTGGGGCAGCGGGGTCTTGGCTTTTATTCAATCTTCTTTCTGGTCCCAAAGAGCTTTGGGGGGGAGCCATTCTATATTTAAAGAAGCTCAATGTACATTTAACGTACAAGCACTTCAAAATGCAATTCCTATATTCCATCTTGGGTTGCATAAGACAGAGATCTCCTAACATCAGCAGATCTCAAAGAGGCCTATCTCCATGTACCCATTTGTGCATCTCGCAGAAGGTTCCTCAGCTTTGCCTATGCAAAGTCCCACTTCCAGTACAGGGCTCTGCCATTTGGCCTCTCATCAGTCCCTAGAACCTTCACCAAAGTACTAGATGTGGTGGCGGCTCATCTTCGTGCCAGACCGATCAAACTGCAATGTTATCTGGATGACATTTTAATCCAGTTGTCATCTCTGCTTCAGGTGAGACTGGACCTGCAGATCACTGTCCAGACCCTCCAGGACCACGGTTTTTGAACCTGGAGAATCTCCTTCAGGAAGGGGGCTGTGAAACACCAAGAACCTCAGTAGCTCCAGTTGGCCACTTGGCACTTGAAAGGGAGATCCTGCTCAGAGACCATTTCTCTGGGAGAATAATTTTGACTACTGAGGCTTCTCAATGGGATTTGACAAACAGAATATACAAAGCCACGTTCGTTCTATGTGCGCTGTGGGAGTGTCCAATCCTACCCTCGAGCATTACTGGTCCAGTGTCCAGGTGGGCGATTTCATCATTCTGGCTACATTCTCTCCAGATCTAAGTCTTTGTCGAAAAAATGGGGCTCAGCCAGGCGGAAGAGGCGTGGCCAAATAATTTGCAACTCAGTCTCTGGCCAATCAGACGGAATTAACCCATGCTTGGACTCTCCTGCAGCGCACATAGAACGAATGTTCAGGTAAGTCCAATATTCTTTCTATGCTAAAGTAAAGAAAACTTGTCCTATTTCATCTTAAAACCACTGGCAATCCTTGATATTGTCATGACAGCTTTCCCAATAACCATATATGTTAGAATTGCCCAACCATATGTATGAATTACCAAGTTCACAATTAAATAGAACTGATTAATTACCTGTAACAGTAAAGCTTTGAGCAATTGTCTTAGTGACAGATGGAAAGGAATGATGGGAGGAAGAAGTACTTGGCATATTCTAAGATATTTTTCCTTCTTTAGAAATGTGGCAGTGATGTTTCCTGAAATTACAATAAAGTTAGTTCAAATTAAGCTTTGCTCTGTCATTATATAATCTCATCATTTTTTTTTAACTCTTTAATGTTCTGTGTCCTTTAGCTTCCGATTTCATGAGAACATAAGACTGGTCCTGTTGGATCAAACCAAGACTTATCTTTGCTCAGCATTTTCTCACAATGCTCAGACAGATTCCTCTGGGGTACATGCTAACAGGAGATGGAGACATACCCCTTTTATACAGTTTCAACTGGCATTTGGAGAATACAGTATACTTCCCACAACCTCAGGGTAAAACACTGAGGCTTCAAAGCAATTAGTCTTGATAGACCTGAACATATCACACATTAATTACTCTTTGTATAAAATAGTACTTTCTTTTATCTATTCTAGCTTTCATTCCAGTCAGCTTTGTTGAATGACCATTGGTGTGTGTGTGTGTGTGTGTGTGTAAGAGAGCGAGTGAGAGCGAGAGAGTGCTTAATTACTATCATGGCTAATATTGCCATGATAGTAGTTGAAATAATAGCAAGGAGTGGAAAGTAGTAGTTGCAATATTAGCAAGGAATGCAAAACTTCTGGTGTAATGAGCAGGGAAGAAAATTCCTGTGAGTGTGCAGGGATAAGGAGCCCCTTACTTTTCCTTACCTTGTCAATCAGGATAATTGTTTTTTCCTCTTTCTCTCTCTTTTTATTCTGATGAACCAGAACAGTAATGCGGGGGAGCAGGGAGAACATTTTATTAAAATAGATGACCTGTACATTCTGTTCTAATTTTCTGTTATTCGAGGCTAGAAATGTACTTGAAAAATGAAAGGACAACATTTTCTAGAATTAGATAAATTACTCAGCAATAGTTTTCTTGTTGCATATGTTTCATTACCAAACTAAGTAATATCATCAGTGCTTTGATAAAAGGGAATGAGGTTTAGTGGCTTCTTACATGTGATAGCTGGTTTTACCTGTCTTGATCAGAGTTGTAGTATGTAATCAGTCTACCTAACTTAACTGGCTATAGTTTTTATTTTAGCTTATATAACATAAAATATTCTGCACATGTAATTGGTTTTTTTTAATTTATGTGTTGATTGCTGACTGTGTGATAAGGAACAAAGTGCTTTGGACAGTGTCTTTTTGGATCTTTGTTTGCTTTTTGAAATATGTAGAATTTGGAGAATCTTTATGGAAAAATGAAATATTGCTTTTAACCTATGCCACAGGTTTTGCAATAGTAACATCTTCTTGCATATCTTAAAATAATAAAAGTTTACCACCACCACCACCCCGCATCTTAGCAATAAGAGAGGGCATCCATTTTCCTATGAAAGGCTTTTCCTTTCTCTGGAATACCTCAAACCATTATTGCCCTTCTTCTAACATATTACATATCTCGATTTTGTGGTTTCAAACCTAATTTAGTTCATTGGCACTGTTGTATAGAATTTCTCCTCAGTACCATTTGCTTGATCGTTTCTTAGCTGACCGTATAATAATATTGAAGCTTCCTAAAGATGATATGGTACAGGTCTTTTGACCAAACTTCTACCATTTCGCTTCTGTGTAGCCACCACAATGGGGGTCTCTAATTACATGTGGGAGGTTTTCAGTTTGGGAAAAACTGACATCAGAGCCCCAATGTTAATGTTCCTTGTGTGAGCCCATGCAATTTTTTAAAGGAACAAATTTACTGTTTAACTGTTTGTACAGTCATACAATTATATATTTTTTGTAAAATAAAATTGGTAGGAAGTTATGCATACATGTATGCATGCAGTTGCTATATATGAGCTTCAATCACTTGAGTGGAAAAAACTGAGTAAATTATATATTGAACTGCTAACTGGTGTGAAGGCCTTGTGGTTTCCATGGTAACTGGGCTGGAAATAGCTCCATGTGACATCAGAATGGTACAGGTAGAGTGAGATCTAGCCTCCCCCTCCCCCTCAAAAGAGCAGAACTGGTACAAAATATAAGGCATCTATTAGCAAGTTAGTAATACATTGACATTTGCACTTTACATATTTAAATGTTAGGCAACCAAAGGTGGATATGTTTTTTATCTCTAGTTAATTAAAAAAAATTTTTTGATAAGATTCTAGAAGTGTATCCCTTTCCAATATCTTTTCAATATCTTTTCAGATAATACAATGCAAATGGAAGCTGATAGAAAAAGAGGGGTGAGTGGACCCCTTCTCTGTTGTATATATAAAGATGATTGCCATTATTTCATATTCATACAGCTTGACTTCTCGGTCAAGGTTTTTCAAAGTATTTTGTGATGGAAGTGATAAGAGAACCAATGAGTTGATTGTTATAAGATAAAATATTGCATGAATATGATCATTTTTACACTTCAATTGCAAGTGAGAAAATGTTTAATTGTTTAAAAAAATCTCATACTCAAACTGTTAAGTATTAATTTTAACAGTTATACAGAATTCAGCAGACCAGTTTAAATAGTATGACTGAACACTGTTGGTATGCTGCCTTCCTTGGACTGCCTTCCTTGGACCTTTATTATACAGCAGCTACTTCCATCCTGGTGTGCCAGATATGTTGGAATTATATCATGGCCACTTGCTGGGATTTTAGGAAGGTGCAATCTCAACACATCTGCTTATATTAAATTGAAGAAGATTACAGTTAAAATGGGCAGCCCTATATATACAGTTGATCTTCTGCTTTTAACCAGAAGAGTTTGGTTGGCTACAATGAGAAACGAAATGGCTTCATGCATATCACTGACGTATTCTTGGAAGTACTACCGTAATACTTTGCAGCTCCCATTACTCAAATCACCTAAACTATTTGTCTAGGATTTTGTGGGGCACATATCTAAGACAGACTATCAGCAAATAGCCTGAACCTATAAAGATGAAGTCAGGAAAGCTAAACTCAAAATGAAATAAGTCTTGCAACAAAAGTCAAAAATAACAAAAAGAATGCTTTTTTCAACATGTAAAAAAAAAAAGAAAACAGTCAAGAAAATGAATGGTCCATTAAAGGGAAAAAATGGCAAAAAGGTGACAAGCAGCAGGGAAAAAACAGAACTGCTTAAATCATTTTTGGCGTCTGCTTTTACACACATAAACCAGTTCCAACTGTTCAGAAAAAACACTATAAAATGCTGATTAGGAATGCAAGTCAAATAAGCAAGAAAATGGTACAAGAACAACAGTCCACCCTAGACAATTTCAAATCA
Source organism: Pseudoxenodon macrops (assembly GCA_032467955.1). Classification (NCBI taxonomy): domain Eukaryota; kingdom Metazoa; phylum Chordata; class Lepidosauria; order Squamata; family Pseudoxenodontidae; genus Pseudoxenodon; species Pseudoxenodon macrops. The sequence continues at coordinate 229,129 of JANHFT010000405.1, read as the reverse complement.
GCAAGGCCAGATGGATTACACCCCAAGGTTCTGAAGAAAATTGGCAGGTGTGTTTTCAGAACTACTGAACCACATCTTTCAAAAATCCTGGTGCACTGGGAAAGTACCAGAGACTGGAAAGGAGCTGATATAGTTACATCTTCAAAAAAGGGGGAAAATGGATCCAGGGAACTACAGACCAATCAGTCTGTCATCAATATCTGGGAAGATTCTGGAAAAGATCATCTATGAACATCTAGAGACTAAACAAAATTATATTCAGAAGCCAAAGCAGGTTTGCCAAAAATAGTTCATGCCAGACAAAACCTATTGCATTCTTTGACAATGTGAGCAAATTAGTGGACCAGAGAAATGCCGTATAATTTACTTGGACTTTAGTAAGACATTTGATAAAGTAGACCATAATCTACTACTTGATAAGATAGAAAAATATTGGTTAGATAGCATCACCATCAGATGGATTCGTAAATGGCTGGCCAACTGCACTCAACATGTAGTCCTTAATAGAACTGCATCTACATGGAAGGAAGTATGTAGTCGGGTACCACAAGGTACCATTATCTTAGACCCAGTACTCTTCAATATCTTCATCAATGATTTAGACAAAGGAATAGAAGGGAACTCATCAAATTTTCAGACAATACCAAGCTGGCAGGAAACACAACACTTCAGAAGATAGAAAAGGATCTCTATAGACCTGAACACTGGGCTCTATTTAACAAAATGAAATTCAGTGGTGAGAAAAGTAAGGTTCTACATTTAGTCAAGAAAAGCCAAATGCACAAGTGTAGAATAGCTGGTACCTGGTTCAATAGTAGTAGCTGCAAGAAAGATCTGGGAGTCCTAGTAGACAGTCACTAAAATATGAGCCAGCAGTGTGCTGCAGCTGCCAAAAAAGCCAACAAGTTCTAGGCTGCATTAACAGAGGGATAGAATCAAGACCACATGAAGTATTAATGCCACTTATAATTCCACATTTGCACTCAGTTTTCGTTGCCACAATATAAAAAAGATGTTGAGAATCTAAAAAAGAATGCAGAGCACAGCAACGAAAATGATTAGGGAACTGGAAGCTAAAACATATAAGAACAGTTATGGGAATTCAGCATGTCTAGTTTAATAAAAAGATGGAGTAGGGTAACATGATAGCTATGTTCCAATATTTAAGGGGCTGCCACAAAGAACAGTGGGTCAATCTAATTTCCAAAGCACCAGAAGGCAAGAACAAGAAGCAATGGATGAAAACTAATCAAAGAAGGAACCAACCTAAAACTAACATTTAGAACAATTAATCAGTGGAACGATTTGCCTCCAGAAGTTTTGTGTGGTCCAACACTGAAGGTTTTTAAGAAAATATTGGACAACCATTTGTCTGAAATGATATAGGATTTCCTGCCTGAGCAGAGGGTTGGACTAGAAGACCTTCAAGGTTCCTTCTGTTATTATTGTGCTGAGTATTTAAAGGGATGAAGTGAAAGGAACAAGAGAAATAAAAGGTAAACTTGGAATATCAAATCAGTCAAAGAAAGGTTTCCCCCCCCTCATTATTGTATAATACACTGTACTAGCCTTCTGAATATGTTCTATGCAAAATATATCTTCTGTATATGCTTAGTATATTTTCCACAGAATGACAGTACTGTAATATAAAAGCAATGCATGTAAATAAGGTAAGAAAATTACATGTAAATGTGTGGATTTAATTTGAACCAAAACAAATTAGTGCATGCTTGGATATGTGTGAAAGAAAAGTGATGATGTGCAGAGTTATCAGTTTACTCCATCTGAAAGTAATCAGTAAATCTGGATTAAAAATCTTTGAAGGTTTATCTGCTCCTTCAAATAGTGCTACTACGCTTAGGAAGAGATAAATAATTTGGCTCCATGTCATACAGGCCTTTAAAAGTGATAGTCAGCACCTTGAATTGTATCTAGAAAAAAATTGGAGGCTAATGCAGCTTGCATAACATTGTAATGAGCAAACTGCCCAACATTGCATGTACCATTCTGGACCAGTTGTAACTTTTGGGTGATCTTCAAGGGGACCCCAGTGTACAGCTAGTGCAGGGGTCGGCTTGAAATATTTCAGCAAGGAGTTCTCTGCCCGGTTGCTGGGTGGACGTGGGCGTGATGGGCGTAGCCTAGTCGGCCTCCTGCACTATGGTGAGCGGGATTTTTGCCCTCCCTGGGCTCCGGAGGCTTTCCTCGAGCTTCTGGGAGGGCGAAAATGACCTCCCCAGGCTCCAGAGACCGGAAATGGGCCCGTTTCAGGCCTTTCTGAACTTCCGGTAGACCTGTTTTTCACCATCCCCGAGCCTCCACACGCGCCCTGCATTTAGCTGCATACAAAACGGGCCATGTGGGGACTCCTGGGAGGGGAGGGGTGTTTTGGGCGGGGCCAACCAGGAGTGGGATTTGGGGGTTCTCTTAACTGCACAGAATCTTAGCTATAGGTTCTCCCGAACCTCTGCGAACCCTCAGCAGCCCACACCTGAGCTAGTGCTAATTAAAGTAAATTGGTAGTGCCTTTACCTATATGCTCCCATTGTCTTTCCAGAACACATGATGTGTGTTTTTCTGGTTATTGGCAAATCTCTTTCTGTCCCTCAGTGATAAAGGGATTCCTGTGAGCCACCATTCTTTTGTTGCATTTAAGAGGTTTCTGCTAGATATGCATGTAAAAGGACAATTTTCCAAATTGGTGCTGGATCCTAGTAACAATTGTGGCACATTGCTGCAGAGGATTGAGTAGAGGAGGAGAAAAATAGTTTGAGTAATATCTGGAGAGGGGAGGAGGGAGAGCAAACCCCTCCCCCCAAATAGAAAAATAAAGAAATTGCTAGTACTCCCTCCATAAGGCTCCCTCCATAAGACTATTTTAAAAAAGCAATAGGGAATATTTTTCTCCCTTCTGGTTCCTGCAGAAGAAAACCAAGAACACACACACACACACACCAAAAAAATATCCTCAGATCAATTTCAGCTTGGCTTGCTTTGGTTGTGCTACCAAATCTGCCAAAACATTTTTTACTACCTTCAAAAACTCAAAACAGTCCAGATGAAACCTGGTTGTATTTTAAAGTGGAATTACAGGGTGGTGTACATTTAATTGATTGTACACCAAAAAATCCGAGCCACTAATGTGAGGGAGACCATCCTATTAAGGATCTGTGATCCAAATGTTACAACAGGAGATCAAGGGCTAGGAAGTGGGGTGGTGGTGGTAAGGTAACCAGGTGTTCTTTCTAGTGAGAAAATAAATCATAAGTTTTGGAGAGCTGTAGCATAGGGTTAAAATCACATCCATGTAATGCCATGTTAGACAGTGAATTTCGTCAATTAGCACATACTACTGTAGTCTCCTGTGGCATTAAACAGAAATAACCTCATAAATAGCTGCTGTGAAAACTACACTCTAGTAAAGGAAGTCCTCAACTTATCACAATTGAGTCCAATATTTGTTATTAAGTGGGACATTTGTTAAGTGAGTTTTGCCCCATTTTCCGACATTTCTTGCTACAGTTGTTAAGTGATTCACTGCAGTTGATAAGTTAATAACCCAGTTTTTATGTGAATCTGGCTTCTCCATTGACTTTGCTTGTCAGAAAGTTGCAAAAGCTGATCACCTTACCTTGGGACACAGCAACGGTCATAAATATGAACTAATTGCCAAGCATGTGAATTTTGATCATGTGACCATGGGGATGCTGCAAAGGTTATAACTGAAAAACGGTCATAAGTCACATTTTAACATGCCATTGTAACTTTGAACAGTCACTAAGCGAACTCTTGTAAGTGAGGACTACCTGTACTGAAAATGTGGGTAAACTGAAATTGAACATGAGGTCAGCTACCAAATATGGGGGTCTAGAGTTGACTCTTAATGAAACAAAAATCTTGTATGAAAGTGAGTTCAGTGTAAGTCAGAACAATATATTTGTTACTCACACCCTTATTTTTTCATAATGTGAGTAATACTGCCATTTCAAATAAAGGGTAAGGTTTTACTGAGATTACATATAAAAAATATGGTTTATAAGCTCAGCTGAATTAATTATGAAGCACAAAGATAAATGTATATACATATGAATTAAAATTCACAATATGTTTTGAGTAGGTCAGAGTTTGGTAGAAGATATTTTGCGCACCGCATTGTATAATTTTATTTTTATTATTATTAAATTAATTTATTACCCATCTTGCTGTGGGCCTACTCTGGGCAGCATCAACAGTAGAATGTAAAATTATAAAAATGTCAATATAACAATAGTAAAACAATGAAATAATAAAAATAATGAAAATTCAGCAATATGAATTAAAAGATGGATGGGGAAAGGTGGAGGATGCATGGAGGGGGATATTGAGGTCTAATATTAGTTTAATAGCCACCTATAAATAAATAATAAAGTTTATTTCAAATCAAAATTAACCAGTGTCTTTGTGTACTTCTTATAACAATAACATGGAAGTTGTTTTGAATTGCCTTCTTCTTTCAACATCCCAGTTTAACTTATAGCCCCAGGATTTATTGATGATTTAGAGATCCACTATTAAGCAGTTCCAGTGTCTGCTTAGGTTTTTAAAATCAGCCAAGGTCAGCTCAATGTCATATAGTTGCTATAACTTACCTTTTAGAAACAGCTGATAGCCAGGACACAGTGCTGTATTTTTAAATAAAAATTGTATTGCTTTAAAAATAGTAACAGAAAAGAAAAACACACACAAGAAGGACAAAGATACATACATTAAAAAAATACATAACAAGTGCTTAAAAATACGGTAAATGAAAAAATGTAACAGAAAAATAAAATATAAAATATATGTTGTTACAACAATAAAGAGTTACAAATCTATATATTGTACTTTATACAGAAAATATTCTATTTTTTAAAGTCTTATATGCTACCCAGAGTCATTTGCTTGTGAGATGGGCTCCTAAATAAATTAGATAAATAAATAAATGTATTTATTTAATTGTGTGTGTGCATGTATATACTCAACTATCAGGAATTCTGATATTTTATATGTACATTTATTATCAGGTCAGTATGACTTAGTCTCCTTTAACATACTGTAGCTAAATTTTGTTATGCTGTCTGTAAAGGCGGACAGTACAATTCTCATTATGATACCTCAGTGATGGATGTGTCTTTATCCTCACTATCCTAGTCACATACAAGAAAGTAAATATGTCATCAACCAATGTAAGTGTGGTAAATTCCTCTATCAATTGTATCCCCCCCTCTGACTAATTAAATCTAACTCTAATCAGTGGGCACCAATATTGACCTCTCCCTTTTTATATATTAATCTCACAGATAAGATCCCAGAGGAGTGGAAGGCAAAAGTAATTGTTTGCCTATATAAAAAGGGCAATAGGAATGACACAGTTAATTATAGGCCAATTAGCCTATTGTACATCATTAACAAATTACTTAACAGGTAATTCACCAAACTCAATACCTGGGTTACAGATGAAGGAATAAGCAACATCAAGTAAGTGGGTTTCTAATCAGGACAGTGCATAATGCTACATCATTTAGCTGATAAACAGAAATCATTCTGATCTCACTTTATTTGCAGACTTGGTTGATTTTTTAAAGCAGGATTCAGTAATATTTCTGAGATTAGACTCTGGGACATTTTGAGTGGATCAATAACTCTTGTTACTAATTCATAACTTTTACGAAAAAACCAACTGGGTAGGGTCTGTCTGATTTCATCTAGACATTCAAATAAGTCAAATAAGGAGTCTTTTAGCTTTATTGTTTTTTAATATAGCAATATAACATCAGGAAAAAAACAACCCAGTGATCCATCAAGTCATAAACTAGAACAAGTTCAATGTTTTAAATATTTGGGAATAGTCTTTCAGGCTTCTAGAAAACTAACATCTTTGAATAATTCTGTCACATCCCAGTGACAATTAAATTGTTTATGGCTAAAATAAAGTTGCTCAACTATTTTATGTTATATAACTTGGCCTCTTCACAAATCTATGGGGTTATGAAACTGTTTAATTGAGCTTCCTTAGGATGTCTTCTATTTCTTCAAAATGTGTTCCTAATGCAATTTTGAGGCTTGTTCCAAGATTTTATCTTTATGACTCTGAATCCTGTTTGATCCTAATGGACTGTTACCTCAGCTGTTTACAAAAAGTGACCAATCTTGTTGGTATCAAACCTGTATGAACAAATCATGCAGTCTCAGTCTTTCTTCACAAAATATAGGTCAATCAACCCTTATGGGAAAAGCAATAAATTAGAACATTGATCATCAAAATAACCTCACCATTGTTCCTGAAATTCATCATCAAATGTTAGATTACTACAAGTCCTCTATTGTGGGTATTTATACTGTCTGACACTAAGTAAATATAGATGGACTTTCTCTAGAGCCCATGTTAATCATTTGTCTGAAATGGTATAGGATTTCCTGAGCAGTGAGTTGGACTAGAAGACCTCCAAGGTCCCTTTCAACTCTGTTATTCTGTTAATGCTTTGCCTTCTGCTTGTTGCGGGGGAGGTAAATTTCATGAGCTCCTTATTCTTATTCAAACTTGCCCTTGTGGCTGTAGATAGGTAGAAACACTTGGCCAAGTGTTCTTACAGTGTTCCTTATATGAAGATACACTTTACCATCTTCAATTATTTTCAAATTTTCAGGTCATATAGATTTTATGTTCAATATCCTTTAAAGGATTTTAACTATTTACTCACATTCTAAGTTGCTAAATACCTTTACTGAGTTACAGAACTGACCAAAACTTTGACTTAGATGTGTCATCCTATCATTTTATGATAATGTCCTGGTAATGGGTTTGCTATAGCAATCTATTTATTTTCTCTTATTTGTAATACTGGCCAAAGTAAAGACATTTTGATTTCCAATTTCTCTGTTCTTGTTCATTCTCACAGGCATTTTGTCTGCATTTGGTGAATAAACAGTTCAAACCACTATTAAGAATGAAGATCTTGATGGAACATGCTCTTAGGTGCTTAGCATTTAGAATCCAGCAAGATTTTCAGCTCATTTGCTGGAATTTCAAAACAAGGGATTGAGGGGTGGGTTCTAATTTACCTCACTGCCGGTTCGCTGCCTCCTGCGCTGCATGGGCGCGCACATGCACAATAGAATAAAAATCTGCATTAAAAAAAGAAAAGGCCAAAAACAAGATGACGACGCATGCACACTGCCGGAAAGTCGGCTTACGTGCATAAGGGGGGGGAAGCGAAACCCGCCCCCAAAAAAAACAAAATTTGCAAAAAAAAAAGATGGCATCCACGGACCAGAACTGGCTCCATGACGTCAACAGCGGCCTATTACCTACTCGGTAGAACCAGTCCGAACCTGTAGGAACCCACCTCTGAAGGGATCTCTCAAAGGTGATCCAAGGACTTGTCAGAAAGGGAAAAATATATATCCATCCATCATCTCTCTCTTTCTATTCCCAATAAACATCTTGAATTGGTTTACCATAAACTTTAAAAAGTAGCTTAAATAATTGGTAAAAGCATATAGTAAACAAAATGCAAGTACAATAAAAATAGCATAGGTAAGCCAACAGTAGGAAAGCTAAAAATATAAGAATGGCATTAACACATTTGCCATAAAGCAAAACTGCCACACATCCTTATACTCATTCCTCTTCTTATCTCATTTAAAATTATTTATCCTATTTTTCTCAAAAACTCAAAAGTACATTATCATAAAAGATTTCTTTTTCTCCTCAATTAAGAATTGCTAATACAGATAGTCTGAAGTTTGAAGTTACAATGGCACTGAAAAAAACGATTTATGACTGTTTTTCACATTTACAACCATTGCAGGATCCCCATGGTCATGTGATCAAAATTTGCACACTTGGCTCATATTTACAATGGTTGCAGTGTCCTGTGGTTATGTGTTCATCTTTTGTGACCTTCTGACAAGCAAAGTCAATGGGGACTGCAAGGTTCACTTAACAACCATGTACTAACTTAACAACTACAGCAATTCATTTAACTGTGGCACTTAAAATGTCACTTTTTTCAGTGGTGTTGCAACTTCAAACAATCACTAAATGAACTGCTGTAAGTCAAGGACTACCTTTATACAGTTTTGGTAACCACACTGGAATGAAGTAGAATTGGAAAATGCAGAATAGGACAAGCTAAATGATTAGAGGGGTTTGAATATCTTCATTATGAAAAAGGGTTAGAATGTTTGGGGTACTTCTGGAAAAAAGGAGTATAAAAGAATAATGATTGAAGGACATAACAACAATGCATAGCATGAAGAAAGTAGACAGGGAAAAAGTTTTTTCTGTCTCAAATCATTAGGACTGGGATCATCCAATTAACCTCTTTAAAAGCAAATTTAAAATAGAAAAAGAACCATTTCCTCACACAGTGCATAATTTTTAACATGCCACCACAAAATGTAGTGATAGCCGCTAGCTTGAATGACTTCAAAAGGAGATTTGATAAATCCATGGAAGACAGGTGTATTGAAGACTATTGATTTTGCAGGTCCTAGGTTACTTCCATGTCTGATCCAGCTGGATTGTTCTTATATAACAAGAAGACATAATACATGTATGAGATTTCATGCTATAGAAAAGAAAAGGGAGCATCATTCCTATTTTGAATTTAAAGTCCAGTTTCTAAAACAAGAAGAGGGTGAAGCTATACCTAAGGAAAAAAGCCTCAAGGGGAGGATGGGCTGTGATAGAGAAGTCATGAGCACCTAACAGACTTTGAAATGTTCACTTCCTTTTGTTTATTTTGAGAAGAGGAATTCATTACAATATAGGCAGCATCCAATTCTTTTTATGATGCAAAGCGCTAAAGGGCTGAAAAAATTGTTAAAACATCTCTAGGGGCAGCAGGTCACTAAAGGCAGAGCAGATAGTACATCCTTTTCACATGTGTTGTCCTCTGCTTTGGTTTGTGCTGGGATTTTTTTGAGCAGCAATGTAACATAAAGCTTTTGACTAGTGATAACACAATAGGTTCCAATAGCTACCAGTCTCCCTTTAATCTCTCTAGCTTAGGGGTGTCAAACTTGCATCATCACAGCAGCGTCACATGACGTAAAGGGCCTTCCCCCCCCTTTGCTAAACCGGGAGTGGGCGTGGCCAGCGCATGACACATCCAAGCTGCAGGTTTGACAGCCCTGCTATAGCTTCTAAGTAGAATACTTGCCTTGATTATTGGATGATAGCAGGGAGCCATGCCAGCTTAATCTTGCATTAAGAAACCTACCATAAATTATGATGGATGTTTACAACAAATCATTCCATCATTAATGTCCTCTTTGTTACATTTACATCTGGAGTAAATATACCGTTCCCTGATTTTTCATATTATATTCTCTACATAATTTATTACAAATGTTTAGGTCACTGGGTCTGCATTATTTATTCCATTAACTATTTTAATTTGTGTTGTAGGTCTTATCTTCTATAAGAATATTTACCTGTTGTAAACTTGTGCAAAATGAACCCATGATCTTACAGTATTTAAATCTCCCACAATATTTTTCATTGTTTGTAATTTCTGCTGCTGACATTTAAATGCTGGTCTGCATTTATGAATCTAATACAATATTTGGCAGGCAACATCTTGAGCCAATCAATGCTCATTTTTAGAAGATCAGTAGGACAGTGAAATGCTTTTATCTAATCAGAGCCCTTCTCATGAGCATTTATTTATTTATTTATTTATTTATTTATTTTATTTAGTATATGGTAAAAATGTTAAAAAGCACATCACAATTATTGAATATATATATTACATAGTCTATAGTACCTTTGAATTTATAAATATAATAAATAGTTTCATATTTGAGCTACCAGTGAAACGGAGTAACAAAATAAATTGCTGATCCTTCTCTATGATACATGCTTTTCTGTCCCTAAATGTGTCATTTGGAAAACTCTTCAGTGAGTGATGTAGGATAGATTATAAAAATAAATTGTAAGTTCCTAAAGTTTATATTGCGCTACGGCACCAGTACTTCGTTACTTTCAAAAGCCTTGTACAGTTTGCAAAGTATTGTGTGAGCAGTTTTGCAAATAAATGTTTTCCCAGCAGTTGTAACCATGATTCTATATTGCTAAAGATTTGGGAAGGGAGGGGAAGAGTGAAGGAAGATAAACAATGCATACCTGAAAAGAGAAGTTCCATTCATACAACACTAAACCTCTCTTGAGGGAGAGGAAGGAAAAAAGGTTTATTGCAGCAGAGTGTAATGTCTGAGCCAAAATGTGACAAGAATTGGAAATAAACAGGAATAAACAACTTCAAAAACTGTCATAAAAATACTAAAATATTTGTCGGTACATGATAGTATCTGTAATAAATTACAATGACAACAAAATGGCAAGTTTGTGATGATGTCAAACAAATGCTGCAGTTACGTATTTGCATTGTATCTAACACAAGTACAAAAATCACAGCATTTGTGTGATGCCATCACATGTTGTAATTCCCACCTCCAATAGATATTCACATTTGTGTATCTTAACATAGTTGTAAAAAGAGTTGCATTATTTGGTATTTGCAGCTTTGACTGATCTATTAATACATTTTTAAAGTTCCCTTTCATAAAGTTTTATGAAAAGGAATACTTTTTCCATGTAATTTTATTCCCTTCTGTTTGTGAGCATGCTCCTTGGTTCTTGGATAGGCCCTTATGGCTTTAGGTAATTGCTGCCACAGAGAAATGTTAGTTTCTCAGGACTTCCTTTCTTCCCACATCAAAAAGAAAACAGTGGGAGGTAGGCAAATCGATTTGCCAGATGTTGTCTTCTAAATCCCATTCCTGGTTCTGAATTGGTATCAAACCCAATAGAGTCAGCTGCCTGAAGCAGAGCTTTCTCATGTCCTCCCTTTAGAGCATTGCTAATTATCTATTCACCTACCAGCCTATCCTTCAAAGCAGATCCTTTCATCCTGCTGAAAACAGAGTTTTTAGTTAATTGGCTGAAAAAAATGTACTTTACCTTTCACAGATATATATATATGGTTCTTCCAGCTGCAAAGGCTACTAGATTTGAAAAAATAACTGATCCAATTAATCTGAGGTTTTTTTTTCTTGCTTAGCTTAGATCAAGCATTGATTGTTTCAATGGTTATGCAGGAAAAAAAACAGAAAAAGACTACAATATTTTCTACTCAATTTTAATTGGTAGCAAGTAAGTATTCTTTGTTTTTAGATTTGGTTTATGAGTGTTGTCTCTTCTGGATAGTAAATGCACGGTTATTCCTATCATGCAGAGTGTATGCAAAATCTTTTATCTTAAAATAACATAACTATATAAATTTACTCTATGCCAAAAATCAAATGTGAAGAATCATCAAATAAGTTGCAGTAGGTTTCATATAAAACAAGTTATAAATGTCACTCTTTAAATATCTCACAACTCCTAATCATTTCTGTCTCTTTCTTCTCCATGCATGTTTATCAGCATCGTATAATTAAACTCCTTTCAGAAAGCTTAAGAATTTCCTGTTTCAAATAGAAAGAGGGTAGACACTGGTGGAGGAAATACAAAACTGGCTGGTGACAAACAATTTTTCCAATCCTAACTCTACACTACATTTCAAATTCTAAATTGTATACTGCATTTCTTAAAGTGACACATGGAAATAACATACCAAAAGTGATACAAGAATATGGCAATAGACATACATGATTATTGCATGCTCTTGAAATATATTGTAATACTTTTCATATCATAGATGCAGTTTGTCTCATGACTTTGCTTTTATATATTAAACAACAGGACTGTCTGCCAAAATAATACATTAAACTAGCATTTCTTGCAGTCTTCCAAAATAGTAAATTATACTTTAGCTATTGGTTAAGGATGAAAGTATAAACATGTTTACCTGGAAATAAATGCATTCAGTATTAGATATATTGCTGAATAAATATTTCTAATCTTCGGTGGAGACAGAATTGTTTTTGGCTAGATTCCTGCTGTATTTTAACAGACATATGAGAAGATCCTCCAAATCCCCTTTTATATCAGTTCTAGCATTTCTGAATTGAAAACATAGCTATTGTTATAAATGGTATCTTGCAATGTTTTCTGTTTTTTAATGGCAGTCATTAAAAATATTGCTGTGTCTGCCCTCCCCCCCCCATCTGTTATGTGCAGCAGAGAAAGAGGAATTTATAGGACTAATATGAATTCTTAGTCCAGCATGCTACTGATTCATGTTTTGAAATGGAGATAAAGTGGATTAAACACATCTTTCCTATTTTCATGTTCTCAGCATGTTAGGTCCATCCAAACTTTGTTGTTCTTCCCCCTGTTCTGAAACAAATCCTTTATATATACTGTCTTTAATTTAATTTTCATTCATTCTATATATATCCAAACCACCTCAATGTACTTTTTTCATATTGGTCACTCATTTCACATGTTCGTTTTTTACTTTAACACTTAACTGTTTTTACTATATATATTTCTTAAGTACTGTACCAGATTTCTACATGTAATCCTCCACCTACAGCCACCTGTTTAGCAATTGTTTGAAGTTACAACAGCACTGAAAAAGATGACTTAAAACTAGTACTCACACTTACAACCTTCACAGCATTCCCACAGTCACAATCAAAATCTGGGCACTTGGCTATCAGCATGTACCGGTATTTACAATGGTTGCAGTGTCCCAGTGTCATTTGATTGTCATTTGCGACTTTCTCAGCCACATTCAATGGAAGCTGGATTCACTTAATGACATGATTCACCTAACAACTGCAATGATTCGTTCAACATCTGTGGCAGAAAGGTGGTAAAATTGGGTACAACTTATAAGTTGCCTAACTAAGGAAATTCTGGTTCCAATTGTGGTCATAAGTCAAGAACTACCTGTATTGCATTAAACTACTCCTATGTTTCTCCTTGCATACACATCTTTCATTACCCTGTAAAAAACTGGAGAGCAGCATGTTCTTTAACCATCTAATTGTCACTTCTATCAATAAATATTTTTTTGGTACTATGTGCGGAAAAGGGATGTGCACACTTATCTGGGCTGTGAACAGGAAGAGGAGCTGCCCAGGGGGCATGCAAGGGCCAGAAAATGAACTTCTGGTTTCTGGCGTGCACATGTTGCCTGGCATGTGCGACATCGCCTGTTCCTCTTCCGGGTTTCTGGTGCACATGTGCACACGATGATCAGCTGGCTGGCGTGCATGCTCATGCTGGAAAACCGAAGATCAGCTCTTCTGGTTTCCCACACTGCCACATGCGCATGCGCGCCAGAAACCCGAAAGAGGAACAGGCAGCGACGCACATGCCAGGTGACATGGCTCTGCATGCCACTTCAGGTTCGCCATCACGGACATAGAATGCTTGCATCATAGTAGACTGGACAATATTCTTTTAAAAATTGCATCCAAAAGCAGTAATGGAAAAAAAGACTTGACACTGTTCTAATTTGCAAAGTTTGTGCAATGTACGTACTCACACCCAAGAATTATATGTGCACCAAATGTAAACTAATAAAAACATTTGAGGAAAACATTTAAAGTCTTAATGGATTTTTTTTTAAGCCATGGCAAAAACAAAGATGGAGATTGGAGACCAGTTATGAGCGAATAGGTGGCAATATAAATTTAATAAATAATAATAATAATATAGTATGATCAGTCAAGTTATTTAAAAGTCAGTTAGGTTTGTTTGATTGGAATGGTTTAAAAGCCTTTGTAATAAATAAAACATTCCATGAAATATCAGTCATTGTATCAAATCTTTTTTCACTTCTCACCAGGTAACTACATCAATTCATAGGCCTGTAGAGATGAATAAAATGTGACTAAATTAGTGGATCAGGAAAATGTTATGGATATAATTTACTTGGACCTCAGTAAGACATTTGATAAAATAGACCACAACCTACCATTTGATAAGATAGAAAAATGTAGATTAGACAGCATCATCACCAGATAGATTAGTTCAGGGGTGAAATCCTCCCGGTTCGGCCCGGTTCTATAGAGTAGGTTGCAAGCAGCTGGTGACATCATAGAACCGG
>JANHFT010000405.1:202215-214999 GCA_032467955.1 Pseudoxenodon macrops | reverse complement strand
CCCCTCCTAACAGTAAGTGAAATATTGCCCTAGTCAATTCAGGCACTGGGAAAGGTGCCTGAAGAAATGGAAATCTCTCATACTGTTATTTTTCAGAGTATAAGATGCACTTCCCCCCCTAAAAGAGATTGAAAATTTGGGTGCATCTTATACTCCGAATGTAGCCCCGCCCATCCTTCGGCCTCCGCGTGTCCTCTTCTTGGCTGCAGAGATTGCTGCAAACAATAGCTTGAGTTTTCGGGCTCTCCGCCAGAGGTGGGTTCTTACCAGTTCGGACCGGTTCTACCAAGTAGGTAGTAGTCCACTGGTGACGTCACAGAGCTGGTCCTCCGTGGGCGCCGGCACCTTTTTTTATTATTTGGGGGGGGGGTTAATTCAGAGTTTTTTCTTCTGCGCATGCGTCGCCAGCTTGTTTTTGACCTTTTTTTGTGGAAGGGGTTTACTGAGCATACGCGTGCGCATGAGGTGCGCGCCTACGCGGCGCGGAGGCAGCGAACCGGCATCAAGGTACGTTAGAACCCACCCCTGCTCTGCGCCTCACAGTTTCAGCCTCCTAACACTCCCTTTGAGAGCTGTTCAAAGTGATGGGGATTGCCAAAGTAAATCGCCGCCGATCGCTGCCTCCACACATCGCATTTTTGGCCTTTGCACATCATGTTTTCAGGCAGTGATAGGCAGTGATGTTCTTTGCTGATCCCTGCAGCCTTGAAGAGCTTTCAAACAGCCTTTGGATGCTGAAAATGCAAGTCGTGGAGCCCAAAATGTCAACCCGGAATAGCTGCTGCCTTCTCTTACCGCTTCTACGCTTTGCCTGCTTTACTCCCTGGAGCTCCCTCTGATGATCAGCTGTGCTTTGGATTCTGCTTATAAGCCCCAATGAGGCTTATATGCATGTGCTCACAACTAATGTGCTGAAGCTGACCAGGCTACGGATGCTAGCCAGAATACCTGGTAGGCAGAGGCAGATTTCTTTTTCCTATTTTCCTCCACAAAAACTAAGGTGCGTCTTATACTCCGGAGCATCTTATACTCCAAAAAATATGGTATTTGTTTTTGCCTATGAGAGAAAGGGATGTAGATACTGTAGTAATAAATTCCAGCTAGTACTGATTTGGCATTATTCAGAATCTTTCCAACACAGGTTCAGTATTTGTTCTGAGAAGAATTTGTGCATTTTATTGAAATATTTGGAATAGATTGCCTTTATAACAGCCAATTCAAAAACCTTCTGGTAAACCAAATAAGCACATTTTTAGAAAGGTTAATGGAAAAGCATCTTATGCTAGTCAAATCACCAGGCAATAAGGACCTCAAAGATGAAAACAGCAGAGTTGCCTATAACATTAGATCTATTTCACTCTCTTTTTAAATGCAGACTGTTTCCTGTGTTTTCTGGTTGTTAAGTTTGGGAGTCAAAGAATGCCATCTTTCAGCACATGGTGAATTGCAATGTGTAAACCTTGAGTATCTGATTTGTTCTCCAAAAGTGACTAATTCTGGATTTCAATCCTGTGAAGAGGAAGATTACTGGTACATAGAACAGTAACTATAAGCCAAAGGTTCCTGTTTAGAGAAATTATGTTCTTTAATAGCAGTTAAACTAAACAAACAGAGAGTCCTATGAATGAGTAAAAGGATGCCAAAGGAATATTACTGCCTTACGGCACCACTCAACTACATTAGAGGCAGTAATATTCCTTTGGCATCTTTTTACTCATTCATAGGACCTTCTTCCTATGAATGAGTAAATGGATGCCAAGGGAATATTACTGCCTCTAATGTAGTTGAGTGGTGTCGTAGATATAGCATCAGGTATGTATCCAGCATTGTATTAGAGAAAAGTGAGCACAATGTTCCTGAATTTAGGATTTCTATATTTCATCTTTTAGTATAAGTGGATTTATTTTGTCTTCTGTGCATAAATATATTTTCTTTCTATGTTAACTGAGAACTTGTGTATAAGGAAGGAAGTAGGGCAAGTACTGGTAGAACATTTACCTAAGAGGTACCCTGAAACTTGCCTCTTGTGCCATTGTTGAATTGATATATTGTAGGTTTAACCGACACTGCTGCAGTGGATTTATATTAAACTTGCTTTATGTTAAGCAGTGTGATAATTGCAAAAGGGGGTGAATAGTGTGACAGTAAAAGGAAAGGAATGATGAGCTTCCAAAGTATTGATATATGATCTGAAAGAAATTTACACCCCTCAATCAAACAGCTGTTTGGAAAATTTTCCAAGCATAATTCTGTCATAGAGTTGCTGCCCAACTTTAATGCCCACTGTATTTTTAGAAATGCACAATCTAGAAATGTTAATATATGTGTCTGTGAATGTTCCTACATCTATAAATATATAATTATCTATACACTGCATCTATTGATATAGAGGTAGATTCTTAAATGCCTGCAGTATTCATTAGATTTTTGAAATGAGAGGCAAGATTACATTTTTATTCAGCAATATTCATTGCCTAGAAAGGAAATGGATCTGATAATTCAAACATGGAAAATATGTATGGTTTATCAATAGAGGGCTGACCTATATGACAGATTCAGGTATTTTACTGGATTACTGTTAAGGAAAGAACTAATGATAAAGGCAAAAGAGGGAGAAGGCAATAATTGTGGTTCAGTGTTCACATTACATCCTGGAAGTCTAAACGTGGAATTAAACTCTGACGTTAATTTCTCAGTGGCTCTTTCATTTCCAGTTACCTATTCATTATTAGCTTTGGTTAGATAAAAGGATAACCTATATCCTTTTCAAATAATAATATTACATCCTTATGTTTTCATTGTTGTTGTGCTTCTTGTGTATTTTCATGAACTACTTTCATATCCAATTGTTCTACATCTTAATATGTTCTCATACTGATGCTAATATGTTGTGGTAATTGTTAACTTCCATCTTTTTTGCCCATTATCCCCTTTTCTCATCTAAGTTACTTAAATTGATAGACCATATGTGTATTATAGTTCCTGGTTCCAAATAAAAACAACTGCAAGAATCCAATAGTGATATACCCACTGTGGGAGTGAGATTTCCATATATGAATGTTTTCTGTGTGCATTTTATTTTATGGAAACTTTTAAATTTTATTGCTTGTTAGTTTTTTTTTGTTTTTTTTAATTGGTTTTATTTGGAGAAAGAAAAAAGAGAAAGAGAAAAAAGGAAAAGAAAAACAAGCAATTGCATTTTATATTACATTATATGCTAGATTGGAACATATAAATTCAGTAGATAAATTATATACCATATGTATCTAAAATGAATCTTTTATCATGTGTGCAGGTGTGTGTGAGAATGTATATATGCACATACATACTTTTTGTGTTTTTAAAAAAACAAAGCATTAAATCTTCAACACAGAATAACAGTGATCGGGTTTTTTTGTTAGGCTTTAAAGCAAATGAAAACTGTAAATTCATGATGGTACTTTTTCCATTGTAAAGAGTTTTATTTTTTACTAGGCTTCAGAGTCAGTGACTCCATAATTCATCATATATTAATGCCTTCCAAATTTTTGCTGCATAATTCACATTCATTTCTTTCAATCATATTACTCTTTCCAAATCATATTAAATTTACAGATAAAACAATAGTTGAGTAGGTCCATATCATATGAATAAGCTTATTCCAATATTTACAATATTATCTACAATAATATTTACAATATTATTTCAATAAAATGAATTTGATAGACAATCCTTTTTAAACACTTGCTACAGTTGGTAATAAACATGAAAAAATGTTAATAACATTTATATATTATCATTGAATTGTTAATAAGAGGCATTTTAACTCTTTATTCCAGTGTTCTTGCAAATAATTTATATCTATGTTAACAGTAACTTTTAACTGCTTTTAAAAATGCTGTAAATTTAGAACAATCCAAAACATTTCAATGGTGACAGTAATTCCGAAGTTTTAGCAATTACTAATGTATCTGGACTGAAATTATAAAATCAAAAGATATTTTAATTAATTATACTATTCTGCAGTTTTAGAACAATCCAAATTCCTTTGGCAATAATTCAAATTGTTTAAAATGTGATTGACATAAGCTGATCTAAAGTATTAATAACCCTATTAGCCCAGGGGTAGGTGGGAATATTTAGTATCTTTCCCACATGCTAATTGGTATTTTAACTACCATTTTGTATTTATATTAGTCTGAGATTATCAGTTTGAAATATTTATATCTACAAATATTGTCCCTTTGGAATAAATATCCAAATATTAAACAAAGCTCTAACTTTTACAGATTAATATCTTTGAGGGCATAGGAGTTTACATTTTCATTTCCTGTGGTGTATTGATCGCTAACCATTTTAATGCACACAGTTTTCAATGGTGAGTATAGAAGCACATATTTCCATAAATAAATGTAAGAAATTATTGATATTATCTCCATATAAAGTTAATATAAGACAGTTATTTACTATTTCCGCAAATGAACACAAATGGTTCAACTACAGGCCACTATTATAATATATAAGCAGTATTAGTTGTTTGTTACTTAGTAGTGCTATCAGTAGATAGTTTCTATATATATATGTATGAATGCATGCATGCAGGTAGATAGGTAGGTATATAGGTATATCCTGAATTGGGTTATATTTGAATGGGCAGGGTGTTGGAAATGAGGAGAGAGAATAAGGACAGAAGAAACAATAGGAAAATAGAGAATTACAAGTGGAGGGGGAGGAGAATGTATAAAATGTTATAGGTAGATGCATAAGTAAATGCATATGATACATAAGGGGTATACAATTTTAGATAGATATACATGACCTTATATAAAATGTAAAATAAAAAGAACAATTGCACCATAAAACCCTTGTTCCACACTGTAATTGAAGAACTATACATCATTGGTACTAAATATTCTTTTTGTCTATTAGTACTGACTAGAAAGGGCTCATATCTACTGCACCTATATAAATGTTGGGGGAAGGAAGGCTTTCATTTTTATGATCTCTACAAAATCAGATATGTTTTTAATATTTAGATTAAATATTTACACAATAGATACAAGTAGTCCTCATTTAGTGACTGACTCATTTAGCAACCCTAACTCAGATGATCACAAAGTAACTTTGTGACTAGTCCCGACATTTATGATTTGCAAGTCTATAAAACAAAGGAAAGCTGATCATAAGCAGAGGTGCAGTTTCACTGCACAACCGTTTTGCTTAACAAGCCAATTGCTGGTCACAGTTGTTGCTAAAGGAGGATTACGTGTACCTATGACTGTACTTGTTGAGTCCCAGGGAACCATCTGGAAGATAGCAATGTTCATCTCATAAATTATATTTTAGCATTGCCTTTATTATTTTGTGCCATTTTAAAATCAGGAGCAAAGAAGGAATGTAATATATGGTTGGGGGTTCTATCTCCTAGAAAAATTGGGTTCTTCTGCAAAAGCAACTTGTGCTCTATGTTTCTCTATAGCACCCCTGCATAGAAATGCCTTTCATTGTGTTCTCTCTCTCTCTCTGTATATATGTATATCTTGCTTTGAAAAGGGGGAATTTAGAGATAAAGGGCTAAAAGTGAAAGGGATTTTGTTTCAAGTGGGTAACAATGGTTACAATCTGGAGGAAGACTAAGGAGGCATATTATCACAGACAGACTTCCTATCTACCTCTATGATTGTGTTTCAGCTCAGGATGGAATGGTGCCAGTTTATATTACAGTACTTACTGCAGAATCTGGAATGATTGAGAAATTGTATGAATGGAAGAAGAAGACAAGATAGGAAAATGGCAGGAGATATATGAAATGGAGACTTTTAAGAACGAATAAGAGAAAAAAGCAGGAACTCTGACCAAGAGCTATACCTTATGTGACTGGCCAAGAGGAAAAAGTAGGTAAATACTGTAGAAATCATGCTGGGTCAAAGAATGTGGACAGCCACACAGTTTAAATAGCACCAGAGATGTAGTTTTAGTGGCTATGACTGCTGTGACTAAAGAAGTGCCACACTTGGACACCGGTCAGTAGCCAGAATGAGAAAGGCAGAGACCAACATGAGGAGGAGCAGAAATAGTGATGGGAAAATTAGTAGCTATTGTTAATTTTCATCTAGGAGGCTGGAGGACAAGAAATCACATAAAAAAGCAATAAGAACACAGTGAATGAAGAAAGGGAGATGAATCAAGAAATAAATAAATATGTCTGTGTGTACTGATCACACGAGAAGGCAAATCAGCCATGAATGGATAGAATTTTACATCATCTAAAATGCAAATTCCTGTTTGTGAGGTCAGAATAAGGGATAAATTAGAGATGCTACAGTGTATCGTATTCCAGCCATACAGTGGCATCCCTCTCTGAACTGCTTGACTGCATCGCCAGAATGACAGTTTGCAAAGTATTGTTGCTGAAGTTGGATCTTGGAAATTCATGATTCCCACTATTACAACCATGGGCCTGTTTGGGATTATTATGGGACTCCTTCAAACAGGAAGCTACATATTAGATACAATAATATATTGGAATAGGTGAGTTGCAATCTGTTGGTAGAAGGCATTTCTATTGGCTCTTATCATGGGCAGGTTATTTTTTTTATAACTGAAGTGCTGGTGCTATCAATCTCTAGGGCTGGGGGAATGGACCAGTTCAGATGGTGTGCCTCACATGTCTGGTGTACATTATGAGCTTTCAAAGAACACTTGGTAAATTTCACAATATTTTTCCAGGTAGCTGTTAGGCCCCTAGTCAAAATCTGGAATACAAAAGACATGAAAGTACTTGATATGATTATTCCCAGACAATTTCCCCTTGTTTGTTAATCCCAGGGGCTCCTTGATATACAGATTCTGGAAGACTGTCAACAATGGAAAATTTCTAAGTTCCAAGGAAACATCCACAACAGTGAGCTATAGCAGAAAAACAATTGTTGCCAGTCTTGATCTCTATTACCTCAAAAAAGTAGGGAATTATCAAGAGTTTTTCCAAGGATGGGAACAGAATAGGTCACTTTTGTCTGGAGAAGGCAGTCCCAAAATATTTTGGTGCCAACTATATAGGACTTTTTAAGTTAAGCACTTTGAGTTATACCCAGAAACCTACTGCCAAGCAGTGCAGGGCCCCCAGTAATATGTTCCTAGCAACTATATTCAGTGAATAATTGGACTACTAAAAAGAGCCGAGGTGGCGTAGTGGTTAGAGTGCAGGACTGCATGCTACTTCAGCTGACTGCTAGTTGCAGTTCAGCAGTTCAAATCTCACCGGCTCAAGATTGACTCAGCCTTCCATCCTTCCGAGGTGGATAAAATGAGGAGCCAGATTGTTGGGGGGCAATATGCTGACTCTAAACCGCTTAGAGAGGGCTGTAAAAACACTATGAAGTGGTATATAAGTCTAAGTGCTATTGCTATTGCTACTATATTTTGTACCACCTGCAGTTTTTTAATGATCTTCTGAGGCAATTCTATTTAGACTGCATTTCTATATTCCATCTGGCTTGATGAGAGCCTTAGCTAACACAGCAAGATCCTCCCACTTTAGGTAATGTACCAGGACTATCTGGTACATTAGATACCTACAGTTGGTGTGAGTCCAAGAGGATCAAGTCATGGATCAACTTCCTTAATGGTAGTACTTCTTTGAGAAACAACATGGAAACTTACATAAAGCCCCAGAAAATAAACAGCAATTCCATCTTGCTTGAGTTCAGTGTAGGAGTACATTGATGTAAGAAAGTTCTGAGAATGACAGGTATTAATAGGTTTGAGGGGAATGTATATATTATGGTATTTTACTGCAGTTTTGTTGTTGATTATTTTCCCAGTTGTAAATCTCTTAGAGTTGGTCCAACCATAAGCATCAATATTACAACTGGTAAATGCAAAAATAAAGGATACGACTTATTTCTAAAACTTTCTTGTACTTAAGAATGTTTTAGAAATATGTCCTGTCTTTTAGTTTTAAATTATCATTGCCATCATTTTAAAACAACTATATTTCTCACAACAATTTTGAACAACATCGTTACATCCCAAACCACAATCTTTACTCTTTAAAAGGAGAATTGTTATTGTAAAAATGTGCACAGGGGGAAAAGACTGAGTCTTGGAAGGACTCAAAGGCTTATTATTTAAATAAGCAGAACAGCAGACCCAATATCAGTATCACTCAATAAGAGGTGTCAACAATAATTATACCTGAGAGAATTAGGATAGTAAA
This sequence comes from Pseudoxenodon macrops, assembly GCA_032467955.1. Lineage (NCBI taxonomy): Eukaryota > Metazoa > Chordata > Lepidosauria > Squamata > Pseudoxenodontidae > Pseudoxenodon > Pseudoxenodon macrops. The sequence goes on along the minus strand of JANHFT010000405.1, from coordinate 206,802 downwards.
TGTTACCTGAGGGACTGTCTTCTTTCAGTTGCTTCTGCCTGGCCAATCCGGTCCGGCAGAATGGCTATGCCCTGGGTCCCAGCAGCTAAGAAGGTTGTCTGGCAGGACCAGGAGATGCATTTTCTTTGCTGTAGTCCCTGCCCTTTGGAACATTTTCGCTCCAAAAATTAGGATGCTCCCAACCCTGCTGAACTTTCAGAAGACCTGGCTATGTGCCTAGGCCTGAGTGTGTGAAGGCTACCATTTCCTGGTTATATTGACACCAACAGATTATAATGTTTCATGGCTGCTATTTGTATTTAATTTCTTTTTTGCATTGTGTTTTGTATTTATTATTGTTCACTGCCCAGAGTCATTGGGTATGAGATGGGTGTCCATACAAATTGAATTAAACAAACAAATGAGGCTCCCATTTTTGACATTGCAGCAATATTCCTAAATAAAAAAACAATATATCATAGCTGTGTGCAACTTCCTCTGGCTTGAGGGCTGCATCAGGCTTTATGCAGAATGTTAAGGACAGCACTCCCAAAGTGAGTAACCAGACTACTTTATTATCCACAACACACACTCAACATATGGATTTGGTAATTTAAGGAGCAGCTAAGCACCATCTACCATCTTGTTACACAATCTTCCAGGCACACAAGCTTGCATTTAGAGGGTGATAAACTCACCTGGAAAAGCACTGACCTGAAGCAGATTAGGATCTTCCAAATGTACAGAGTCGTCATGCGTGGGAGGAAACAGAAATGAAAATGACCTGATGAGCTGGCAAGAAAGCAATTTAGAAAAGGTGATGATAGTTAGCAAACTATGCAGTAATTTTGCTACTGAAGATTTGCACTTTCCTGGATATGCTAAAAGAGTTCTTGGATGACAATAAGATCAGCATGGTTTTAGAGTGGCTCACTGCCCACAATTTTGAGGGGGGGGATCTCTGCTTAGCCATGAAAGATTCCCAGATAAGCATAATTAAAGCCCTTGATTGACTCTAAGAAGGTGACTTTAGTTATAATTGCACACATAGCAATACTTTAATGGGTACTATGATATAGGTACTATGGTATAGTAGTATAGTAACGTGTGCCTCTTGAAGGCAGAAAAAAACTTGACTTGGATTGTCATCCATGTTTTTTACCTCTTGATTACAGGTAGTCCTCGACTTACAATGGTTCGCTTGGTGACCATTGAAAGTTACAATGGCACTGAAAAATGTGACTTATGACCATTTTTCGCACTTATGACTGTTGCAGTATTCCCCATGGTCATATGATTTACATTTGGGTGCTTTACGTTTGTGACGGTTTCAGTGTCCCAGAATCATGTGATCACCTTTTCCAACCTTCTGACAAACAAAGTCAGTGGGGAAACCAGATTCACTTAACTATGTTACTAATTTAACAACTGCAGTGATTCACTTAACAAATGTGCCAAGAAAAGTCCTAAAATGGGGCAAAACTCACTTAACAAATTTTTCACTGAACAACATAAATTTTGGGCTCAATTGTGATTGTAAATCCACAATTTATAGTATTTTCTAGCCTAAAGAATTTTAAAGAATACAGCTATAAATCAAGTGGCCATATTCTAATGTCTTTGTGGGCTAGTAAAGAAGATGGGGATGTGTTTGCTTAAGCTAAATGCTGCTTATATGATTAGCCTTGAAGCCTGAAAGAAGCCAGTATTTTCTGTACTGTATTTCAGTATTACAAATTAAAAAAAAAAAGTAATTCACAAGAAGGCCTTTGTGTGCTGTAGTTTATCTGGTTAGTTCTTGAGAACTTATACACACACATAAACATGACAAATTGCATATGCTGAGCATGGCTTGGCATTAGTCATAAGCAATTTCCGTAAAGAAAATAATATAATATAACAATCAAATAATGTAACAAACAACATTATAATGTTTTCATTTTAGATTTGCTTGTCCTAATCCCTTCATAAAGTTTTGCCTGGGTGTTCGGGTGAATGAAAAAAAATTACATACATAGCAGCCAAATTGGGGATGGAGACTTTGCTGACATGTGGCACAGTTTTTGTTTGATTAAATATCTTCCTATAGAGAATGAAAAGAAAGCCCAGAGTAGCAGGGAGACCATATTTTATGGCCTCTCCTGTTATTATGTCTATGTTGGAAGACCGGAAAGGAGAGTCAACCATTTCCTATTTAAATTGGATTGCATGTCAGATTATGACTAAGGTGAGATAATTTAAAGTAAATAACAGGGACTGTAATTAAAGAAGTCTACTTTGATCATAGTCATAGAGTGGAGAGCCAGGTTCAGATGATATGTTAAGCCAGACCAAATGGCTTTGCATGTTGTGAGACCACACTAATTGATACTTCACCTTAATCAGATTGCTTTCTATTCACTGACTAGCAGCGAAGTTAATTGAAGGGCATCTGTAAGAAAACGGGTGATGTTTAAAATATGCTAAAATGAAAAGTTTAACTGAAGGATTGATAACAATCCAGGCATTCTGCTGAGCTTTTTTAAACTGGCAGAAAATGAGAGAGGAAGTCTTTAGATTACTGTTTAATAGTCCTCTTTTTTAAAAAAAAAGTCTGTGTATTTGAAAAAAACCTTGCAACACCCCCCCACACACACACACTGCCTTCCTTTCTATGTCCTCCCCTCTTAATATGTGCACATTTTCTCTTTTCTTGCACTGAAAGTTTATACTAAGTGAGTATGACCTTCTGTTCTATAGTGCTGGCCTCTGCACTTCCCCCAAAGCTGCTGTTTTACATTTAGTGTGACAGAAGGCAACATGTCTTAAATTAACAAGAAATAATTACCTTAATTTAGCTTTTCTTCTTGCTTGTACCACGTGTACTTGAAAAAGTGTACACCACTCAAGGATTAAGTGCTGCCCTTAGCCTGAAATAATTTGTGCATCCATGTTCTATAGAGCTATTAAATATTAGTGGAAAATGCTGTTGTCTATATTTTCCTCTTAGCATCACTGCCACTTGCTTGCTAGCCAATACAAGAATGTCACTTAGTAAATAGCAAGTTGAAGCTGTTTGCTTTTTTATTTTCCTTGGCTCAGTTCTTCTACCTCTTCTGTTGAGGACAAATCTCTTTGCAGCCTTTTTTGATGTAACACATTCCACAGATAGACCTGAGCCATGGAATTCAGAACCCTGGTATGTACATGACTTTTAGCCCTCCTGGTTTTCATGTATCTTTGACCTTCAAAAAAAAAAACCAGCCCCTTTTGTTGTCATTTATATGCTCTGTGCACACTTACAGCAATTGTTACAGCAACTATTCTAACATGTTCTGCTGATTTTAATACCTTCTCTAATTCTTTCCCTTTGTCCAATTCTTCCTACCCCTCAACGTTTACTGATGTTGACTGCTAATCTGGGTTTAATTTTTGAAGATGGGAGGAGACATACAGATACAGAAAAATCTTTTCCTTAATTATGATGACTTTGGGAGTTTTTCCACCCTATTTTTCCTTAATCCATTTTAAATTACTGTTTTTTTCATAATTAAATGTGTTTCTGGTGTGTATGTGCAAACATGTTTTGTGTGTTTTATTTACATTGACATATTTTGCTAGCATTTCTTCTTGTGATCCTTTGTTACTCTTGCAGATATGTGTTTGAATAAGAGCCTTTTCCCCCTCCCCTTTCCTTTTTTAAAAAAAAAATCCTCCCTGCTCCATCCTGCAGTGAAGTCACAATCCAGTGTTTGTAGACTTCATGTGATGTCACAGAATCAGTCTTGTGACTTCACTTGCAGTCTCAAACAGAAGGTGCAAGACGGTTTAGAAGAGAGGGGAGGAAATAAAAAAAAGGCACCTCTTCCCTTGCCCTCACTCTCTTCGTTGTAAATCCAGTAGCTGAGATAAATCGGGTGGGGAGAAGCAGCAGGAAAAACAGCCGAGAATGATGTCTGAAAACAGGTACAGTAGAACTGGCTTTACGTTCGGCTTCTGGTTGGAAGTTCCAGTTGCCCCGCAGAGGCCAGATTTTGCAGACCATGCGCACGTGGGGGAGGGGGTGGTACTGCTGGGGGTAATGTGTGTGTGTGTGTGTGTGCGCGCGTGTCACCCAGTGACGCTCTGGCTGTACGGTGCCATCGGCTGTAATGTGTTTGTGTGTGTGTGTGTGTGTGTGGGAGAGAGAGAGAGAGAGAATGCGCGCAGGGGGAAGGAGGCAGTGAGCGATGGCAGGCGAGCGAGCCGCTTTAGACCATTTCTCAGAAGCAGGCAGCTGGCGTCCTATTGGGCTGGCCGCGACGAGCCTCCTCCTTGTCCGTTTCAAAAGGCCGCAGCTGCTCGCTGCAGTCTGTCTTGCGGCTTTGCGCATGTGACACAAATGGGTTATTGCGCTTGGGCGCCTCTTAGGTTGATGTCGTATTTTCTGTTTTACTTTTGCTTTGCAGGCTACTTTAGGGCCGGGGGTGGCAGCAATTTACCCAGAGCAAAGAGAGCGCAGGGAAAGAGAAGGGTCGTATTCTTCGAGTCTTCTTCGGTTTTCGGGAGAGGGCAGCGCCGGCCACCTCACAGCTGTCTGTCTCATAGTTGATGGCCCCACCATCTTCCCAGCCCCGGGCTTTGCTTCAG
>JANHFT010000405.1:168042-184172 GCA_032467955.1 Pseudoxenodon macrops | reverse complement strand
TCCATTCCCCACCATCCAGTCAGAGCTGAAGAAGCTTCTTGGAGGAGAAGCGAAACGTCTTCAGAAGAAAAAAAACAAGGAAGTCCAGTTATGCCTCCTGAAAAGGCACCTTTGGGATAACCACGGTGGGATGGGGTCATCCTGGCCCTCTTCGCATAACCACGGCTGGGGGAAAGGACCTAAATCCAGGCGCTCTTGAGGGCACATGATCGACCCGCAACCCAGTCAATGAGCAAGTGGCCATTTTCTTTAGGGCCCTCCAGCTATTCCCAGGGTGGGCTGGGGGTCTCTGGCATCCCCTCCGTCATGGGAAACGAAACCACGTGGTTAAAGACTCTGGAGTATCCCAGTTAGAGTCAACACGGGGGGGGGGCAGAGAGATCTTTTCCTTTGTGTCTTTCTTTCTACTCTCTCATGACCCCACTGATGGGGGGGAGGGGGTGAAAACTCCCAACCAGGAGAAGTGAGTTGGTGGCTCTCTCCAAGGAGGGACTTTTAGTGCCTGACAAATAGTTTAGACGACCCCACGAAGGAAAGGAATAGGACAATAATTTGTTTCAGCTTATTTCTCTCTCTGTCTACGTCTATGCCCATCTCTTTCTCTCTTTCTCTCTATCTCTGTCCATCTCTTTCCATCTCCATCCATCCACCTGTCCGTTTGTCCGTCTTCTGTCCATCTTTCTATCCATCCATTTCTCCATCCACCATCCATCCACCCCTCCATCCATCCACCTACCCACCCCTACCTCTTCCTCCACCCACCCATGCCTCCACCCATGCCTCCATCTATCCATCCATCCATCCTTCCTTCCTTCCTGCCTGCCTGCCTGCCTGCCTGCCTGCCAGCCAGCCAGCCAGCCAGCCAGCCATACAACCATACAACCATAGTTGGCAGTGATTAGAATGCAGTATTGCAGGCTAACTCTGCCGACTGCCAGCAGTTCAATCCTGACCAGCTCAAGGTTGAACCATCCTTCCGAGGTGGGTAAAATGAGGAGCCAGATTGTTGGGGGCAAGAGGCTGACTCTGTAAACCGCTTAGAGAGGGCTGTAAAAGACTGTAAAGCAGTATATAAGTTTAAGTGCTATTGCTATTATTTGAGAGAACTGTGTGAAAGCATTATTGCCATATTTTTTTATCCTGCTGCAACAACCAGAAGCAACAAAAAGAAATAAAGCCATCTTAACTAACAACCGATTCGACCAGCAGATGAACGTAGCATAAAATTAATTTCATCGGGGTTTAAATTTTATTTAAAAGAAGTGAGAAACAGAGGACAAATGCACAGATTTACAAAGTAGGATAGCATTACACATAAACATACTGGCGTCTATTTATGTTCGGATATGTGTGTATACACGATATGAGGATTTAAGCACATGAGCTGCTATTTTTAGGCTCACATATAATTTTTCACATGTATTAAGAAGGGGAACGTAACCAAAATAAGACGAAGGTATATAGAGTCACTGCATAATTGAGGCCTCATGAGAAAAAAATAACCCTCGCAGTGATATTTGCTGTTCTCTCTTTTGAAATTGACCAAAATCAAAGGAAAACATAACTTTGAAATGAGATGGGCAAATAAACCTAATAAAATAATAAAATGATATTAATTATTTTAATACAGGAACAGAAGGAAGACAACAAGCTAAATAATGTACTTCCATCCAGAAAAAGTTTTGATGGCTCATAGACTCTGTTTACTCTTCTTGAGTAGTAGGTATTTGGGCTCTAGAGCAGGCTTAGTTGTGCATTCCAGGAATTTGAATAATAATAAAAGAGGTCTTATATGTTTTTAAATATATAATATCTTCCATATGTATCTATTAATTAGCCATGTGTGACTGACAGGCCTCTTGATAAAGGAAATAACCTTTGATTTTTGATCATTTATAGTTATTCCTCTATACAGCAGTAGACCAAGGCAAGAAAATTAACTTTGCTGAAGCTAGTTAAGATTACTGAGGTATTTGCAACATTGGTTGCATAAAGAAATATTGCAGTGGATAAACCTTCCAGTTTAGAGGATGAAGCATTTTTTAAATCAAAATTGGCCAATGTATTGATGTGGAATTACTCATTTATCCACATGTATTATCTCTAATTTGTTCTTGTCCCTTTTTTTCTGGCTTGGTGTTGCAGTTTATATATTGCACTACCTCTTATATTCTGATTTGTCATAGCATGTGAGGTAAGCTAGTGAGATTTCCCTAAAAGCTAAAGTGTACTTTTCTGATTTTTCTTCATCAATTATAACAGCTCCTTCTAGTCCTTGTCTTCCCCTTTCCTTCTTTTTTTCCTTTCTTTTGCTTTCTCAAGTTTGTTTATTCTTTCAAATCTCACCTTTATTATTGCTCTCCTTCCTGCATCTTCTTTTCCACCTTTTTATTCCTTCGGTGTCACTGATAATAGACTATTGGGAGAATAGTAAAAAGTGTTTTTCCGACCAGTGGCAATAGTGATAAAAGCAGCCATATTAAATTGACATTTCAATAAACAGCAGTAACTGCAAGAATATCACCATTTAAAAAGTCAATAGCAGCTATTAGTTGGACGAAGTACATCAGTGTTTGTGTATCTGTGAGGGGGAGTAGTAGTGATGTTTAGGGTTCATATTTTTTACTTGTGAAAAATATGGTCTGTGTAGTGCCTGATTACAAATATTAAAACCTCAAGCAGTCTTGTTGCTTTTATCTTCTCAGTGCTAAATTTTTAAAATACAATTATGCAGTCTTGGGATGAATTATGCAACTTTGGAAAGTATTATTTATTTGTTCAAGTCTATATTATCCTTCTAGTGTTTTAACTCTAGCCTTAGCTGCTTATAGCAACTCAAATATATTATTCCAACAATGAAACACTTAATGAAGGTACCTGGTACTTGGAATTGGAATTTCCATTGGTAAGCAATAGGATCATAAAATGATTGCACCATTTACCAATGGAAATTCTGTCACTTCAGGTTCTTGTGAAGTGAATCACTGCAGGTAGTTAAACGAAGATGTCATATGATCACAACTTCTTGCCAGCTTCCCTATTGATTTTGCTTGTAGGAAGTCAGCAGATTTCTGATCACATGACCACAGGATGCTGCAACATAATTGTGAGCCAGGGTCCCAGAACGTGATCACATGATTACATGCAATGTAAGTACAAGGACCAGTCGTAAATACCACTTGTTCATCACTGTCATAAATTTGAACAGTTGCTGAATGAATGGTTGTTAATTGAGCCATCCTGAATATTCATTTTGAACATATAAGGTTAAAGAAAAGGTAGAATGTTATTGTGGATAAAAGATATAAGGTTGATTGTTGAGTCCTTCTATTTCTCATAATATAATTTCATTCATTTTTAACTTTAATTTATTTAGAAGCTGGACTTAAAACCAGAACTCATGAACTGTATAAAATAGATGTGGCATATTTTATGCGGCTTCTTAAATAGCAACAGCACTTAGACTTATATACCACTTTACAGAGCTTTACAGCCCTCTCTAAGCAGTTTACAGAGTTAGCATAGCCCCCAACAATTTGGTTCTCATTTTACCCACCTTGGAAGGATGAGTCAACCTTGAGCCTGGTGAGATTCGAACTGCCAAATTGCAGGCAGCCGGCAGGCAGCAAATGTAGCCTGCAGTACTGCATTCTAACCACTGCACCACTGCGGCTCATAGGTCTGAATGGAAGCAAAGTATCGTTTTTCCCACAGACCTGTAGCTTTCTGCTATTTGCGGCTTTCTATATGTTAGACTACAGCTGTCATCGGCCACAGTCACCATCACTCATCATATTTTAGGTTAGTAAAAATGTTGGATTAACACTGACTGGGAAGATTTGGTTCTGATCCTTCTTTGACAATAAAGCTGACTAGATAATTTTAAGGCAAGCCTTTTTTTTTGTCTCACATCAAGGATTGAAGAATGTGGGTGGGAGGAATCACATATTTTCTCATAGCAAAAATGTCAGAATATAGATATAGGCTCTATTGTGTAGTGTTTTTAATGATAAACTGACCACCCACATTTTTATTTTCTCAAGTAGCTACTTAAAATTTGTTCGTACGTTTCACTCAATGACCATAATCAAAGCTTTCCCAATTGCGGTCGTTAAGGAGACAAAGTGAAAGCTGCCAGCTAAAGGAAGGAAGGCAGCCCCCTCCATGCGCAGAAGGGAACTTTGAGTACAGGAACGGAGTTCAGATCTTCAGGATATGAGCTTCATTTCTGTAGCCTACCATAGGAGTTCCCCTCCCATCCATTCTCTCTTCCCCCTTCCCAATGTATATTCTCTGGGCTGAAGAAGCATAGTATCCTTTCTGAGCTGTCTTCACTTTGAATGGTTGTTAAATGACCAGTTCTAAGTCAAGAACTACCTGTAGTGCACCCATACTCAGAGAAATCAATAACTCTTCTCTTCTTTTGGAGTGTGGCTTCTGTGGGAAATACTCCTATAATCAACTGTGTCCATGTGGTTGTATATTTATATAAGGTTATAACCCTTTTAAAGAAAATCTTGCAGAAAACTGGTTTCTATAAAAGGAAGAGAGGAAATAGCTTTTTTTAAAGAGTTCATTTAAATAAATTAACGCACAATTTATGAAAATTTTTAGGAAACTAAAAATGTATATAAATTTATTTCACTCAAAAAGTAAAGTAAATATGACCGAATCTATACATTTTTGTTTTATAGTATAACTAATACTGGTAGTTGGGCAATGTAGGTAGTCTTCAACAGTCTTCAACTTATGGCCACAGTTGTGACCAAAATTGTTTCTGCCAATATTTCTGCAAGGCAGTTTTTAAGTGCCTCACTCTTGATTTTACGACACTTTTCCCCCTTTGTTAAGCAAATCACTGCAGTTAAGTGAATCACTGCAGTTGTTAAGCGAGTTCAGCTTCCTCCATTGACTTTCCTTGTCAGAAGCCAGCTGGGAAGGTCACAAATGTTGATCACATGATCCCAGGATGCTACAACTGTCATTCATACATGCTGTTTTCCAAGCGCTCAAATTTTGATCACACCCCATGGGGGTGCTGCGATTGTTGTAAGTGCCTTTTTTCAGGGCCATTATAACTGAAAATGGTCACTAAACAAATGGTTATAAATTGAGGACTACCTGTATTACCTAATACTACTCCCTATCTAATGTTGCAGTTTCATAAGCTTTATAACACCTCTTCAGGCATGTTAGTTTATCCATTTTCTAGTCTATTGATATTTTTTTCATATATATTTGTTGTCAGATTCTTGTGTACTATAGTAAAGGTGAGCTTAACTCCAGGTAACTATATCCATTCAAAGTTATTGGCAAAATTACTTAAAAGTTTGCTAATGCCACCTTCTAGAATATTTTCTTTTTACTGTTTTATTCTTGCCTGATTATATGTCATGAAATCATTTCAACTGTTAGTTACCACATAGACAGTTTTTTTTCACCAGTATGATCTTACCTAACTTGGTTTTTTTCAATCTACCAGTGGAGCACCTATTGCCATTGTAACCAAGATCATTCATTTTGCTACTGGTCATCCTCTTCTCTTTCCTTCCACTTTCTCAAGAGAACAACATATTTACATGATGTGCCCAAAGTAGGTTAATTTGAGCTTGGTCATTTGTGCTTTAAGTAAGAATTCTGCATTTATTTGTTTGATAACCCTTTGCTTGTTTTCTTTAGTCTCCATGCTATTCTCGGGAGTCTTCTCCAGCATCAGTGTTCAAAAGCATATATTCTATTTTATAGTAGTCAACAGCTCTGAAATTATCGAGTATCTCCCATCCAAGTGTTAACGCTCTTAGCTTCTGGAATCAGCCTAGTTTGGTCAAGTTCTGGTCCCTAAAGATTGTTGAGGAAGTAAATTAATTGGTTTATTCAGTTACATATTTGATTTGGTTTCACTAGCAGGTCTTAGAACAATTTTAATTGTTTAGTACTGCCTCAACTTTTGGTGATTTAAAACAAATTATAGCTTTTGATGAATGTATGCTTAAATCAGACTGCATTCATATATTTGAAGACAGACATAACCTGAATTAAATATTTACAGAGTCATAAGGAAGCATTTTGGGAGTATTCAGCTATTTTACATTAAATTTGTTTTGCTTAAATTGAAATTTGGTTTATGGGCTCCATCTTTTTAATTGTGCTAGGTGCATGGATGTGTACAAATATTAATATTGCTGTTTATGTGATATTATTTGAATTTGGGGACAGTGGAAAAATGGGACTATAGGAATCTTTCATAAAACCCAAAAGGACCATTGGTGACATCTCACTCGTAATTTTAAGTTATGCTCAAACTGTGATTATTTTTCTGGAGCTGTAATTCACTTCATAAAAGATGGTATTTGCTTCTTGATTAATAGTGATGTACATTTTTTTATTTTTCACACCATAGATATTTGTATTTTCAAACCAGATAAATATTTTAAAACTATTTCAAAGTTTTTCTAGTTCAAATATCCTCTGCTGTGACATATTGTAAGCAGTATTGAATTGCTGTTGGGGCTGGAGTCATTCTGATATCTATCACAGCATCTCTAACATGGAGTAGGTGGAAAATACCATATTTTCTGGATTATAAGACGCACTTCCCCCCCCCCCCAAAGTGAGTGGAAATATCTGTGCATCTTATAGACCGAATACGGCCGTTTTTGGCCTCCCGAAAATAATCACACACACACCCCGCACGTCCCGTTTTCACCAAAAACTTTTAGCGAAAATGGTATGCGTGAAGGGTTTGGGAGGCCTGCAGAGTGCTCCTGGGGGATAGGGAGGGCATAAATGGGATATGCAGAGGGTTTGGGAGGCCTGCAGAGTGCTCCTATGGTCTGGGGAGGGGAAAAACGGGATGTGTGCGGGGTTTGAGAGGCCAAACAGGGGCCTATTTTTCATGAAAACGGGCTCGTTTTTGGCAAAAATGGGATGCAGAGAGGGTTTGGGAGGCCTGCAGAGGGTTTCTAGGGGCTGGGGAGAGCAAAAACAGGACATGTGGGGGGTTTGGGAGGCCAAAAACAGGCCCATTTTTCACAAAAACAGGATGCGCAGAGGTTTTGGGAGGCTTGCAGAGTGCTCCTGGGGGCCGGGGAGGCCAAAAACTATTTCTTTTCTTGTTTTCCTCTTCAAAATCTAGGTGCATCTTATAGTTCGAAAAATACGATAACTAATAAAAACAATCTTCCAAAATGTTTGTATAAATTATAGTCATTGTCATCCTATTCTGATTCCGTAGCAGAAATTCATGCTCTTAGTTTCCTGGGGGGAAAACAATACTAGGTCAGTTAGTTGATAATATGTATATTTCTGTGACTTGGGGGACATGAACTGTTTTGCTCATTTATTTATCTTTTTTCTCTTTCAGGCAGGCTGTTAAGCTGTCAATACGCAGCTGAACAGCATGCAGTCTTTTCGGGAGCAGAGCAGTTACCACGGAAACCAACAGAACTACCCACAGGAAGTACATGGTACATCCCGGCTAGAGGAATTTAGCACTCGCCAGCAAGCTCAGATGTTTCAGAGCTTTGGAGGAGGTGGCAGCACTAGTGGACGGCGAGAAGCAACAGGAAACTCTGCATCTATGGGTAGTGAAAGCTCTGGACATCAGAGTTATCAAGGTTTCAGAAAAGAAGCAGGAGAATTCTATTATATGGCTTCCAGCAAGGATCCTGCAACAGGAGGAGCACAACAGCTTCCTCAGCGTAGGCCTTCTGGACCAGTACAGAGCTATGGACCACCTCAAGGCAGCAGCTTTGGGAGTCAGTATGGAAGTGAAAGTCACGTGAACCAGTTTCAAACACAACACTCATCACTTAGTGGAGTAACACATTATCAGCAGGACTATACTGGTCCTTTCTCCCCTGGCACTGCTCAGTACCAGCAGCCGACATCTAGCCAACAACAGCAACAAGTGCAGCAAATGAGGCAGCAGCTCTATCAATCTCATCAGCCTTTACCACAGGCCTCTAACCAATCTGCCTCTAACACACCTCATTTGCAATCAATTCAACGCCCTTCAAATCTGCCTTCATCTACTTCTAGCTATCCATTAAGAATAGGTCAGTATAGTCAACACTATCAGCCTCCTGTTTCTTCCTCTTCTTCATTTCCTTCTCCTCAACGGTTTGGTCAATCTGGACAGAACTATGATGGTAATTATACTGTGAATGCTGGTTCACAGTATGAAGGACATGCTGTTGGTTCAAGTGCACAAGCTTACGGGACTCAGTCAAATTACAGCTTTCAGACACAGCCAATGAAAAACTTTGAGCAGTCAAAGTTGACCCAAGGGAGTCAACAGGCACAAGGACAGGGACAACAGTCACAACAACAACAACAACAACAGACTTCTTCACAACATGTAATGCAGTATTCAAATACTGCTTCCAAACTGTCTCTTCAAAGTCAAGTGGGACAGTACAATCAAACTGAGGTCCCTGTAAGGTCACCCATGCAGTTCCATCAGAATTTTAGTCCTATATCTAACCCGTCACCAGCTGCCTCTGTGGTTCAGTCTCCAAGCTGCAGTTCCACACCATCTCCTCTCATGCCAAGTGGTGAGAATCTTCAATGTGGACAAAGCAACATTCCAGTAGCATCTAGAAACCGCATTTTACAAATGATGCCTCAGCTTAGTCCAACGCCATCCATGATGCCAAGCCCCAGTGCTCAGGGTGCAGGATTCAAAGGATTTGGACTTGAAGGCTTGCAAGAAAAAAGACTTACAGATCCAGGACTAAGCAGTTTAAGTGCCCTGAGTAGTCAAGTAGCTAATCTTCCCAATACAGTTCAGCACATGTTACTCTCAGATGCTTTGGTGCCTCAGAAGAAAAGCTCAAAAAAATCATCAAAAAAACCAGAGAGCTGCACAAACTCAGAAGGTTCCTCTCAAGCAGAAGAACAGCTTAAGTCTCCACTAGCAGAGTCCATTGATGGTGGCTGTTCCAGTAGTTCAGAAGATCAAGGAGAAAGGGTGAGACAATTGAGTGGTCAGAGCACTAGTTCTGACACCACTTATAAGGGGGGTAATTTAGAGAAATCTCAATCATCACCAGCACCGCCATCACAAAATGAACCTGCAAAAATCACTACCAGCTCTGCAGTTGAGGAAGAAGCGGCCTCCCCTCCTGATGGAAAAGAAGCCTTGATTTCTGTGGAGGTTCCCCCAAAGATCAATGAAAAGACAGTTGGTGTGATAGTCTCCAGAGAAGCTATGTCAGGAAGAGTGGAAAAATCAAGTGGACAGGATAAATCCCAACAAGATGATGCTTCTACAAGTGTTCAAGCATTGCCTTCTGCCTCTGCAGTGAAGGAGACTAGTCTTGCAGGAGCTCAGCAAGAGTCACAAGGCGGAAATAAAGGAAGCAGAACTGGGGACAGCAGCACTAATCATAATGAAGATGGAAACAATCCACCTGTTCATACTGCTATTGGCTCTAGTTTTACAAGCAGAACAGAGCCTTCTAAATCCCCTGGTAGTTTGAGATACAGCTTCAAAGATAGTATTGGGGTTAATATGCAAAGAACCTCTGGTACCTTTTCACAATATCCTTCAGGTCAGGATAAAGGGGAGTTTTCAGTGCATAGTGAGCGAAAGGGCAGGAATGAAAAATTTCCCAGTCTATTGCAGGAAGTTCTGCAAGGCTATCACCATCATCCTGACAGAAGATATTCTAGAAACGCCCAAGATCAGCATGGAATCAGTGGAAGTTTAGAAAGTAGCATGAGACCCAATGTTCTGGTTAATCAAACAAATGAACTAAGTAACAGAGGCCTTTTAAATAAAAGTATTGGATCTCTTATGGAAGGTTCACACTGGGGACACTGGGATAGAAAATTAAGTGGCAGTACAGCTGAGATGAAACAGATAAATTTGGTGGATTATCCTATACCTAGAAAATTTGACTTAGAGTCTACAGCTCATGAAGCTGGAGGAGTCTCTGAGAGAAGATCAGTTATTTGTGATATATCACCTTTGAGACAGATTGCTAGAGATTCTGGCCCACATTCTGGGGGGCATATGAGTACTGATGGCAGGAGTGGAAGAAGTGACCGTCTGACTTCTGGTTTAAATCAGTCAGTCATCCTCCCTGGTGGCCTCGTAGCCATAGAAGCCAAGCTAAAGTCTCACAGTGGGCAGATTAAGGAGGAGGATTTTGAACCTAAAACCGCTGCCAACATCAACAACAAAAAATCAGGAGATCATTGTCACCATGCTAGTTTTAAACATGAATCTTACCGAGGGAATGCTAGCCCTGGAGCTGCAACACTTGATTCTGCATCAGACTATCTGCTACAACAGGATAGCCGAACAACACAGATGAGACGACCTAGCAGAATAGGAAGCAGCCGGGAAGGAATGAGAGGTAAATCTCCCTCTCAATTTCATGATCTGGCAGATAAGTTAAAGATGTCACCTGGAAGAAACAGAGGTCCAGCGACAGATCTTCACCAGATGAATCCACATATGGTGCTTTCTGACAGGGTCAACCGGAGTTCCTTACATACTTCTTTCTCTTCAAATTCTGAAAGTTCATCTTTGGCTTCAGCATATCATGGTAATTCCCGATCCCACGTTTATGGCGATCCTAATCAAGGACTGAATTCCCAGTATCACTATAAAAGACAGCTATACCATCAACAACAAGAGGATTATAAAGATTGGAGTAGCAGCTCTGCTCAGGGTGTGATTGCTGCAGCTCAGCATAGGCAGGAAACGGCTAGAAAGAGCCCAAGACAGCAACAATTCTTAGATAGAGTAAGGAGTCCTTTAAAAAATGACAAGGATGGAATGATATATCTCCATGCTGGTTCTTTCCATGACGTGGGGTGCCAAGAAACGAGCCGTTGTTTGTTGGGGGGTGAAAGCACTCTTCAGAATAAGTGTGTGGAAATTAAACACATGAATCAAAAGATTCAGCAACATGAATCGGGTTGGGATCTTTCCCGTCAGTTAACCCCTGGAAAGAACAGTGGCTCTTTAGGGACAACAAGTCAGAAAAGATTTATTTCACAAAATAGTGATACACATAGGCGTGATGATGTTGGTGATGTACTTAAATCTGCCAATGCCATGGTAAGAATTCCTGGCCAAGAAGATCAATCTCCTCAAAATCCTTTAATAATGAGAAGGCGAGTCCGCTCATTCATTTCTCCTATTCCAAGCAAGAGGCAGTTGCAGGAAATGAAAACCAGTGGGATTGATGACAAAGGACGCATACTCCCTTCATCAAAGGATGGAGTTGATAAAACTCTCAATTCTTATGCCCATTCCTCTCAAAACCAAGATGTTGGCAGATCATTCTCAAAAGGAGAATCATCTAGGAATCTTCCAAGTCCTGATAATAGAAACTGTTCTGGTGTTTCCATCACAAGCCCAGCTAAAACAAAAATTCTTCCCCCACGAAAGGGTCGTGGATTAAAGTTGGAAGCTATTGTTCAAAAAATAACTTCTCCCAGTGTTAGGAGGAGTGCATCTTCAAATTGTGCTGAGGCTGGTGCAGATGCAGTAACTCTTGATGACATTCTGTCTCTGAAGAGTGGCCGCCCAGACAGTGGGAATGTGGCCAATCATGAAATAGGAGAAGAAAATATAAAAGTAGAAGTGTTAGATCGAGAAAATCAAGTACTGTCCAATGAAATTTCTCGGACAATATCTTCTGAAGATTGGCGTGATGATGGAGATGAGATTGTGAAAAAAGAGATTTCTGAACATGTCACTGTTGGCAAGGATGGTTCAGTGCCTGTCTTGATTCCAGCATCTTCACAGAAATCTGTTGGGCAAGTAAGAATAGATGGATCTGTAAATTTTTCTGAATCAAAATTAATCCCGCCAACCAATATTTTGGTTCCTGAAACAAGTGTAAAGCCAGAAGAAAAAGATGGAGGTATCATTATGACACCCAAGTCAGACCCCTTTCCTCCAAAGGGATATTTCCCTTCTGGTAAGAAGAAGGGAAGACCTATCGGTAGTGTAAACAAGCAAAAGAAGCAGCAACAATTACCGCTTCCATTAGTGCCAGAAGCAGTGCAGCTATCAGAGGAGGCAGTAGACAGTGAACCAAAACCTAAGAGACCGCGAAGGGAGAGGAGGAAAACTACAGCACAACCACGAAAGCGGAAACCAAGACGAGCTGCTCCCATTGTGGAGCCTCAAGAACCAGAAATCAAACTGAAATATGCTATTCAGTCTCTTGATAAAACTGATACTAGGAATAAATCTTTTTTCCCTTACATTCATGTCGTAAACAAATGCGAGCTAGGTGCCGTATGCACAATAATTAATGCAGAAGAAGAAGAACAGAATAAATTGATGAGGGGTCGAAAAGGACAGAGGTCATCAACGCCACCTCCTAGCAACGTTGAGAGTAAAGTACTGCCTACTTCCTCTTTTATGCTACAAGGTCCTGTTGTAACAGAGTCATCTGTTATGGGCCATCTTGTCTGTTGCCTTTGTGGCAAATGGGCCAGCTACCGCAACATGGGTGATCTCTTTGGACCTTTCTATCCGCAAGATTATGCAGCCACACTGCCTAAGAACCCCCCTCCTAAGAAGTCCACAGAGATGCAAAACAAGATCAAAGTACGACATAAAAGTCTGTCTAATGGTTCCAAGACTGACACAGAGGAAGAAGAGGAGGAGCAAGAGCAAAAAGAACAGAGAAGCCTGACTGCCCACCCACGTTTTAAAAGACGACATCGCTCTGAGGACTGTGCTGGGGCTTCTCGGTCACTTTCAAGAGGCACTCTTTGTAAAAAAGCAACCACTGAGGGTGGCGGTGTTGTTGAAAATACTTCTTCAGACTCTAAACCCCCCATACCTATTTCTGAAGGTGGTCCTGAGTTGGAGCTACAAATTCCTGAACTACCTCTTGATAGCAATGAATTTTGGGTCCATGAGGGCTGCATTCTCTGGGCCAATGGGATTTACCTAGTCTGTGGCAGGCTTTATGGGCTGCAAGAAGCTGTGGAAATAGCTAAAGAGATGGTGAGTACTATATATAAACAATCAAATGTCTCTTTTACAACTGTCATGATATTTATTGCATTCTAATTCTGTTCTTTTGCCATGTCTTAAACATTCTGGTGCCACTGTGATTTTATGGATTGTTTATATGAGCCAATCTCATAATTTTACATTATTCAGAATTATTTTGGATTGAAATTCATAGAACCATTTTATGCTGTGAATATTGTATTCCTATTAGGCTATACATTTCCTTAAACAAATGATATTGCTGGGTTTAATGCTTGTTCATGTGATACGATAATGATATGACCACATGGTACTGTACAGGTAATCCTCATCTTACAACCACAACTGAGCCCAACGTTTCTGTTGCTAAATGAGACAAGTGAGTTTTGCCCCATTTTCTGACCTTTCTTGTTTTTTTCAGTGTCATTGCAGCTTTGAACAGTCACTAAATGAACTGTTGTAAGTCGAAGACTACCTGTACTCCTCAAAAAAGTATAGATATGATTGCTATTGCCTTCTTCCAATATATTTTTAGTCTACCTTGCAGCTCTGTAAATTCTTGGTGGTCTCACATCTTAATAACAACCAGGACTGGTCCTGCTTAGTTTAAATCAGCCAAGTTTACTTAATGGGAGTCACTTAACTGGTCTTAATAATCTGATACTACAAAGAAGCATTTGTTGTTGGCATATTAAAAACATTATTCATTATTTCTCAGACTTTTTTTCTTTCAAATGGTAAAATTGTAAAAGAAATGCATTTTATAAGGTAAAGTTTAGATCAGATATAAAGATTGGAAAGAAAAGCAAATTATTTGCCAGAAGATACCTTTAAATTGTCAAAGGACTACTGTATTTTTCAGAGTATAAGATGCACTCCCCCCACCCCTAAAAGAGGCTGAAAGTTTGGGTGCGTTAGCTCCGAATGTAGCTTTTTCAAAGCTTTTTTTCAGACCTAACGAAGCGCTAGCGACTAAAGCAATCTTTGCAGGCTTTTTTCATTGCTATTCCCTCCGAATAAGTTTTTTCCCCAGCCCTAACCATGGGATAAAATAATGTGCTGAAACTGACCAGACTAAGGACGCTAGCCAGATGAATACGTGGTAGGCAGATTTTTTCCCTATTTTCCTTCCCAAAAAGTAAGATGCTTCTTATACTTTAAAAAATATGGTAGTTTCTCTTTAATGCTGTCATTTGAGGGTAATTTTGCATTTTTCATTACTTGAAATTAATCTTGGGTAACTTTGTGAGTCTGTGTGTATTCAGCCACATGCTTTACCTTTTCTTCTCCAGACAGTTGGGTTTTTAAAATTCCAAACATTCATTGATCTGCAAAAGATAGGTTTTGTTAGCTTTCTTTCTTGTATAAACACTTTTTTTTTCCAGATTCTAGATCTATCCAGATAATAGCCAGGGTGAAAGAGAGAATATATTTAAAAATCAGATAATGCAAATGAGTTCTGACATCTTGACATAATAAAGGCAAATTTGCAAGGACTTCTGAACTCTTGTGCTGTCAAGATATTGTTTGCTATAGAAGGTGAATGGGAGGTTATTGTGCTGTAACTATTTCTTAGTTTGTCTAACAGTTTATGCTTTAGAAGTAAAGAGATTTTCATTGCACATTTTAAGAGATTTTAGACATTTTAAGAGATTGCTATGCTGGACTGTAAGTAGTTTCCTCCATTCATACTGAGATATATTTTCTTTCTTTGGCTGGAAAAATTAGATTTACTGTGTATTTGCTGGTTTGCTTTTGAGTGTGGCACCTCTTACTTAATTATACATTTTTGTTATTTTAAATTTATTTATTTATTCAACTTTATATGGCCACCTGACACTACGTGATGTACAACATGGCTAAAAACTATATATGCCAAATTATAATTATTATTATGGTTCATTGCACAGTCAGCTGGCTGTTTAGATTGGATTTAGCATTTTTATCCACCTATTGAGTCCTTCCCAAGAACCTGGGTAGACAGATGTTTTTTGACGATGTTAAAGCTATCATTGCAGGATGTAAACTGTTCCAAGTAAAGCTGCCTTTTGCAGTTGACGGTCAAGGTTATAAGAGAAATATTAGACAAAGACCAGATGTTAATAACAATGCAACTACCTCAGTATCTCACCAGTCCCCTGGGTTACCCAGACCTGGTGGCACAACCAAATTTTGAAGGATGTCTAGAAAACCAGCATGGATGGAGTCAGTCTCATTTCATTAAATATAAAGTTTAGCAATGATTGCTCTTTTCTTTTCACTTATGTATGAATGTAAACCAGTACTAAAAGGGTAATAATAATTATGGAATTTGTGTTCATGACAGTATAGCAAAAGGACTACTGCTTGATATCTTTAATTGTGGTAAGATTCATACTTACTAGTAGAAATGTAGTGTTAAATTCATATTGGAAAATTGAATTGTCATTGCTATTTCTCCTAGGACAATACAAAGGTTAAGAAACAATATAATTACTACTATGTATCTGAACAGTAATAGTTTTATCCTTTCAGAAATGGGTTAGTGCAGTGGAATTTAGATGATTACTATTTTCAGTATTTTCAGTTGAGGAGAAAAGCAGAATGCTATGAAAAATGATGTAAGTAGTTCAAAGTCAGAAGTTACTGATAAAGATAAATAATTAAATTTAATGTAGCTGCAACTACATTTATATTTGCATTATCAGGAAACTTTGAATTTCCACATTGGTTAAACTATAAAAGTTGGAGAATACCACAGAAGAAAGCCTTCCTATTGAAAAATATTGCTTGATTTGTGGGTCCATGAAAAAAAATCCTGTTCCTTATGTATTTGTACATTCTCCATATAAACAAATTTCTAAAAATGCTAATATTTAATGTTTTACATATTTACTTTGCACAAAACCTGGTAAATTTTGTGTCTAAAACTTTTACCCTGATACAATTATATGTTAATAGTCAATTGAAAACTGTTGTCATGTTTTCTCATATATTATTGAAGGTGTTTTTAAATCCATGGGAATTATTTGATTGTTTAAGAATTCACTTAGACATTCATTTAAGCATATTAGGCAGGCTCTACGCATGCTCAAGATGGTGCTCGTCACCTAGTTTCCCAGCGAGGGAGGCGATGGCGTTTTTTCTCCTATGGACCTTTTTTCCCGATCGTTGGAAG
>JANHFT010000405.1:127474-157949 GCA_032467955.1 Pseudoxenodon macrops | reverse complement strand
CCACTCTGAACTGTTTGCTTTCTGCCCGTTTTTTATCGGCTTGTATTTTGTTTAGAGCGTGTGCTATAGAAATGAATCAAACAAACAAACAAATGTGTTTCATGATCAAAGATATTTTGTCTGGGCATGTGTCTGTGTGTGCACATTTGCAGTAAGAACTATTCTAACTAAGGGTGAACAACAGAATGAGTTTTTCCATCAAGAACTGTTCATAACTGTAAAAGACAAATGAAGTATTTCAGATATGAAAAGGAAGTTTCTTGTATGAAAAAGAAATTGCCTATACAGTTATAAGCTGAAAGGTAAAAGATGGCCAGCATAATCTTTTGTAACCTCTGAGGAAGAAAAAAGACACCTGCTCCTGGAATACAGAATTCTGTTATATTCAATTAACTCTTTTTCTTCACAGCTGACATTTAACATTGGTTAAATAGTAAATTATATTTGATAAGATGCTATTTTGAATAGAAAAAAAACACACAATGCATTGTCACATCTCAAATAAGACTTTTAACTGTTTACCTTCTGAGTCTATTAAAGGGTATAAATGGAGCTCTCTGTTTTGCAAACATGGATGAAACTGGACATCTCTTGTAGTTTACATTGAATTTCATCATATCTACTATTTTTTTCACTTTGAATTATGCTTTTGCTTTAAGAACATATTAAATAGGACTTATATAGGAGTTAGGCAGATGAAGCAGCAACCTATCAAGTTATTGTTCAGTTGAGGGTCTGGCTACTTATTCATACCTAACCTTGCAAATAAATAACCTAATCTTGTAAAAATGTAGTAAGCAGACATCAAAACTTTCTGCAGAGGATAATGACAAAGACTTGTAACTTCTTCACTTCAGAACTATTTTATAACAAGGTTAGTTCTGTTCTTCCATCAGGGTGATAAATTGATTCAACAGTGAATTTTGTGTCTAAAGAACTTTCACATGAACATCTTAATAGGTCATATTATCAAGCCATGTTTGTAGCTTCATCTTAATCTACAAATATGGGTTGAAACTTTTGGCTTTCCTTCTCCGATAATTCAAGTTGCTATTTTCTTTTTCTTTTATCTTACCAAGTATTTACTGTATTTTAATGGCTACCAGTCAGGATTGCACCTATTTGATTTTTTAATGTTTTATTTTGAATGTGAATATCTTGAAATAGAAAAGATGACAAAGAATAAACTGTATATTTATTCTGGTTCCTACAGAGCCATGTAATTAGTTCTTTTAAAATGAAATGTACCGTGTTTTCTCGAAAATATGACATGCCCCGATATTAAGCCCAATTGGGCTTTTCGGCACATGGCCTAAAATAAGCCCTGCCAAAAATAAGCCTCCCCCAATTACTTTATGGGGAAAGGGGCAGACATGCCCCATGCACCCCACACGCCCTTACCGAGGCGTGTTGCTCATCTGCCACCTCGCGGCCCACGCCTTGCTGATAAGGCTTATGTCTCTCTCTCTCCCTATCTTGCTGTTGAGTCCCCCTCTGCCGCCGCTGCCCCCGGGCCAAGCCCGCTCAGGGGCAACAGAGGCAGCCACTCCCTCGCCAGATGGCCGCCCTCAGCGCACGCAGGGAGGGGGAGGAGACCCATTTGTTCCAAGCCCCCCTCCCCCTTTCCTTGGAAGGAAAGTGGCAGCGGCAGCAACAACTTAGCGGGATGTTTGGTGTCCGTGTCAGTAATGCCCAGCGGTGTGGCATGGCCCTGGTACGGAGCCCGCTGAAAGAGTTGGCCACCGAGTGCAGGGAGATGGATCCTGGGGCAGGCAGCTGGAAGGCCCCTTCTGCGTCTCTCTGTGTCGCACTGGCGGCTGGGGCTTCCCACCTCCCACCGCAGCAGCTCCAGAGCCTCGATCCCTGCCTCGCCTCCTTGCAGGTGCCTTTTGAAATGCCACCGGAGGCAGAGCCCAGATGAGCCGAGCTAGTCCCGTAAGGTGTGCACAATGAAGCGGCGCAGGGAGTTGGTAAAACTGGCTGCGCCCGCCTGCCCACCTCTCGCTTGTGCTTGCTCTCTCCTGGCCAAAAGTGTGCCTGCTGCAAAAGGAGCAGCTCCCGGCCAGGAGAGGGAGCGAGCACAAGCGAGAGGCGGGCGGGCGCAGGCAGTTTTACCAACTCCCTGCGCCGCATTTAGCTGCACTTCTGCCTTGGCGAGTTACTCTTTCGGCGGGCGACTTTCAGCGGGCTTCGTAGCGGGGCTCTCACGCCGCCGATTGCCACGCCGCGCCGCTGGGCATTACTGACGGACACCAAACATCCCGCTGAGTTGCTGCTGCTGCTGCCGCCTTCCTTCCAAGGAAGGGGGGGCTTGGAACAAATGGGACTCCCCCCTCCCCGCGCGCTGAGGGCGGCCACCAGGCCAGGGAGTGGCTGCCTCTGTTGCCCATGAGCGGGCTCGGCCCGGGGGCAGTGACGGCAGAGGGGGACTCGACAGCTAGATAGGAAGAGAGACATCAGCCTTATCAGCAAGGCTAGGGGCGCGAGGTGGAAGGCGAGCAACATGCCTCAGTAAGGGCGTGTGGGGTGCGTGGGGCATGTCTGCCTCTTTCACCGTAAAGTAGTTGGGGGCTTATTTTAGCCAATGTCTTAAAAAGCCCAATTGGGCTTAATATCAGGGCATGTCATATTTTCGGGGAAACACGGTACTTGAATTTTTTTCCCTTATCTCAGAAAGTAGATTTGTTGAGGATCAGCTTTCTGTCATGGTGAATGTAATCTATAATATTATGAGAGAATAAACTTAATTGGCGAAGTTGAGAGCTTATGTATATGATTTAAAAACCATTTGACTTATATAACATTAACTCTTATAAAATTAAAATTGTTACACAAAATTGATAATTTTCCAATAAGAATGGAATTTTTGAAGCAACATTAGTATAAATTAGAATATGCTGTAACATGAAATAGAAATTTTCTTGAAACTTTTGGTACGAAATGATCATTTAGCTTGAGCAGTTATTGATGTTGAAAAAACACTTTCCATTTGCAAATACATTTCATTTCACTGAGTAGTTCCAAATTTTTTTGGAACTGCTCCATACTTTAAAAATCAAATCTATGTCATAGTTCCATATTATTTGTTGCAGTAAGACTGCAACAAATGCAGCAAGACTGCATTTTCTAATTTTGCAGTGTTTTGCTAAGTTATACAGAATACTCAATGCCTTATCTCTTAATACAGTAGCTTGCAAACTTATGTCTTTGTTTATGCTAAAGATCTGATCAGAGTTTGAAATTTGCATTCATTTTCACTAATTTGTTTGAAAATGTTTGTTTCACTAATTTGTTTGAAAAAATAAGATATTGTTTCTAGGTTACTGGGTTTTTTTGCCCAATATCGATATTGACTTTTTTCTGGTTTTGCTCATGACTGAAATACTCATGGAACCCATTTTGTTCCAATAGAATGCTACAGTGTTTGTGCTTTTTCCTACTGCAAAAAAGGCTTGCTGCTTTAAAATGCAAACAAGGGTATATATAATTCAAAGTAACTGAGAGGGAGAAGATTGTTATTTAAAGGTGTTAAGGTTTGTGTCATAAATGAATTGTCCACAAATGAAACTATTTCCAGTTTTATGTGGCTGAATTAAATAGCAAAATCGAAGATTTTGTTCTTGAAGCAAGCAAAAAGTCATTTCAGAATATTCAGGAGGAAGTTGTTTAAAAATGGAACTTCAGTGCTTGATTTGTGAGAGTACATTAAAGTTTGGTGTTGATGTTTTGAGCAGTCGGTTCAACAAAATCGCTAAAATCTGGTGTTTTTTTTTCAATTTCAATTTTAATCTTTACTGAAATAATGTATTCTAATTTCATGATTTTATGGTATGGAAATCCCGCACCTAGCAAAATAAAAATACTAGCTAAATTAAAGTAAATATTGCTTGAGTCTCAAAAATACCAAATGCTGACTTGAAGAGACCTTACCGGAAAAATCTGTATTTATTTCTAAAACTGATAGTGATACTGATGCTGCTTTATCTCTTTCATGCTCTATATATTCTTTTTCTCTTTCTCTTTCATCTTACCTTGGTCTATGGGACAACAGCCCCCCCTCCCTTGCTTTCTTCCCCCCTTGCAGAACAAGATGGTGAAAGGCAGCTTCAGCACAGAGCAGTCGGAGCGGGGGTGAGGGGGGAAATGTGTTCCTGGGAATGAAAATAAAGGCAAGCACAGGTGAGTGGAGGGAGAGACATTGAGTTGCCCCTCCTACCTTCTCACCAGTTTAAGGGAGAAATAGGTATTTATCTTAACTTGCAGTTTATTTCTTTAGGATGCTGGTCTTATCACATCATTTCATAACTAATAGTCATATTTATTAGTCCGGAACAAAAGTGAAGCGACTTTGCTTCAGTATCCTGAACTATTTGTCTTATTTATTTTTGTCTGTTAACACAAATAATTGTTTGTCATACAGCTATTTGAAGAATAAATTGTAGATTTGAGAAAATAACAAGTCATCTGCTTTTTTTAATTGACAGAAAACAAAGCAGTTCAACAATACTTGAGTTATAGAAAGGTAACCCAGTTAACTGTTGATAACTGGATATTTAGGAAGCAGCCTTTATGACATACCAATCCAAGTCACAGTTTTATATTCTGGACTTGAATGCCTGTCAAGAGGAAGAAAAAGGCTGGTGAAAATCTCTCAGAATCTCAGTTTTTCTGCCCCCTTCAAAGAGATCTATTACTATTACCAACTCTGTAGAAACAACTCCTGAAAAGAGAGGGGGCAAGGTAGACAGGGCTCCAGATATTACTTATACTTAAAATTTTATTTTAATAAATATTAATGTCACATGTATGGAATTTGTATAATAAAAATTGGGATTATTTAATTGCAGCAAATAAATTATATCTGTCCCAAGAGTTTGTCTATATTTAGAAAAGACTGGGAATAAAGGCATGCAATCATCTTTCATAATGATATTTGATTTAGCTTAGTCAACCCAGAAGCTGATTCGTTTAGTACTGACTTATTACTTTTTTTTGTCCATGCAATAGTAAAAATGTAGCTCTCCCCCTCCCAGTTAAATCATTACTGAAGATAATTTAAAGTCTTCTTGGCAACCGGCTTCTTTATTCAGTAAAAGAATCATTACAATAGGCTGCCATCTGCCAGGCTGCAACTACTTGTGATTTCTTTCCTTAGCCCAGCTGTAGGAAATCTGAAAAGGAAAGTGTTTTACCTGGGCAGAGCCCAGAAATGCAAAAGCTAACAATCCTAAAACACAAGGGTTAGCAATGTGACTTGGTAATATTGCATGTGCAAAAATATTTTAATTAAATATTTCCTTCTAAAATGGATAATGCCAAGTCTAGATACAAGATATAGACATAGACATAAAAAGGAGTTAATTGAGAATATAAGGAAAGCAAGAAAAGGCAATAGTCTCTCTCTCTCTCTCTCTCTCTCTCTCTCTCTCTCTCTCTCTCTCTCTCTCTCTCTCTCTCTCACACACACACACACACACACACACACACACACACAAAATAACGAACCTCCAAAACAGAATAATCCAGCCTAGGTCATGTATTTATTTATTACTCCTTGTACTTAGCGCATGTTCATTGCATTGTAAAAAAAGATAGT
This sequence comes from Pseudoxenodon macrops, assembly GCA_032467955.1. Lineage (NCBI taxonomy): Eukaryota > Metazoa > Chordata > Lepidosauria > Squamata > Pseudoxenodontidae > Pseudoxenodon > Pseudoxenodon macrops. Next base: position 152,353 of record JANHFT010000405.1, on the reverse strand, counting down.
TGGGAAGAGAGCATCTGAATCTTCTGCTTATGCCTTCGTAAGTAGCTTGTCTCCTCTTCCTCCTCCTCCTCTTTCTATGAGCATTTTAAAAATTTGTGGATTTTGAAGAGACTGTTGCATTGTCCAGTTAATAATGGCACTCTTATGTGTCCTGCTCTGATCATCAAATTAGAAATTATCTACCTTAAAACTGCCGTCCTGAGAATTACAAAGGTACAGTCCAGTTTTCACCAGTTCTGCCTTTGTATAAATGGGATTATATGGGAGAGACTGGGGAAGCAGAAACTGAATTCCATCTATTCAAATCTCTTGGCATGGGAATAATTAATCTGATGCTTTAGGGGAAATTGTAGTTTTATATCAGGATTAAAGATTCCCCCCCCACACACACAGTAAGTAGACAACTAAATGGGAAAGCTAGTACAAGAAATGAGTTTTGATTCATGACACATACTTACTGTAGGCTCGTTTTGACGCCATTTCTAGTGCAAATTGGTATGTTTCATTCTTTAGAAACTCTGGTAATTAAAGTCTAAAATGTTGATAAAACCATACATTGCAGACATTCATTGGTTTTTAGCAGCAGCAGAGAAAAAAGAGTAGCATTTTAGCAATTTATTTAGATATAATGACTCAAGTCTAATAAGGACATTTGTGAACATATTTATTGTTTCTCCCTTCTTCCCATTCTGGATTAATTTTCTGGATTCCAAAAAAGCTCTCACAATTTTTTTCCAGTTGAAACAATAGGAATAGGAAACTACTAAACTGCTAAAAAAAAATGCTATGTACACAACCTGAAAAAAAATAATGAATGGGAATATTATATTTCCAATTCTTTGTGTCTGAATATTTTCTAGTTGTGATTCTATGTTCATATTTGGGGTTTTAAAGCAACCCAAAAGTATATTGATTCCACTTTAGCACACAGAATAATTAACTTTAAAATACAATAGCTTCCGGGACATGCAATAAGATTACATTAATAAATACATTAAAATTTTAGTTAAAATTTTAACTTGGTATCCTCCAGGTGTTTTTATTTTTAATTCACATTCAACTAGCTTCCTCAGCAGAAAATTGAGAGGATAGGATGTAGGGAAGATTGATTTACCGGTAGTTGATGCTTGAAGTTAAATTGGATAACATTATACTTATATATTAGTTTGCAAGGGACTTGGATTAGCTTTCTTAAGGCTGGTGCTTTCAAGATACGTAGTATAGCTAACTAGGGAATGACTGACATTGTAATCAAAATACCTGGAAGGTTACATAGGATTGAATTAAGCAGACATTAACTAATTGTGTGGGTTACTTGCATATAGTCCAGCCCCTGCAAAGAGGGATACACCCCCCCCACACACACACACACAGTTTGGCCGCCTTGTTCTCTGCTGCCTATTTCTGCCACCCCCTCACATTGGAAAGGCTGGTCCTTCATGAGGCTTTGCAAGAAGGCTGGGCCAAGAGTGAGCAGATGGCCTGTGGGTCAGTTCCTCTTAGTGCTGGGTTAACTGCTGAAGACCACAGGCCAAGTCTCCAGAAGCACTTCCAACACAACTAAAGTGTGCACACTGTGCCAAGTCCTCATCACTCCACTTTCTTCAGTTCTTCTGCCATCCCAAACAGCACCTCCTGAACAGCCTTCACTTTTGCTTGGGAGCTGGTGCCACCTCTCCTGACTCATCTGGTGGCAGATAGTACCACATCTCACCATCCCATTTTTCTGCCTCCTCCCCAACTGGGCCTAGTAAGCCCCCTTTGGCAGACAAAAGTCTGCCAGCCTGCTATGCTTGCCAGATGTATCCTAAGACTACATTCTCACCCAATGCCTGGATCTCAGACTAGCAGGAGGAGGAAGAAAATGGCAAAGGGAAGTAGCTAGGGAAGCAGTGACCTGGGGGTAGGGGGAAGGAAGGGTATGTGTCAGAATGCAGGGTGGTCAAAAGGGCAGAAATGGAGGGGGAGATAAAGTAGGTGACTGCGGAGGTGCTGCAGTAGCTAGAACTTGCAACACCAGTTTTACTATTTGTTTAGCACTACCATAATTTCAAATGTTTTCTAAACAAAATAGTCATTGAAGTGAGGATTCCCTGTAATTATTTGTATTTGATTTAGTACATACATTTTTAGCTGTGTCTATGTGTCCTATAAAAGCAGTACTTAAGAACCTATAGGGGTAGAATCCTGATGGAATAAAATGAAAATGAAACGTGAATGGGGATACAGCTCTGAACTAAAATCAAGAATGGAAATAGTAAAAAAAAGTGTATTTCACTTCTCTTGTACTTTAATTGGTTATTATACTTCTGTTTTTACATTCTGAATTATATCAGAAAAGAACAGAAAAATCAACTAATTATGAATGCCAGTCATTTTTTTCTTTTATTTTGTTTGAAATTATTACAACTCTGCTTGGCTTCAATAGTCAGCTTTTTCAACTGGAGAAATATATTTGCTCTGGGAGTGAGTTTTTGATGTGTAAAAAGTCTGGACATTACTGAGAAAGAGAGTCAAAAATAAGTAGTGAATAAATTAGCATAAAAGAAGTATGATGAATTGATTTGGTCAGAGAGAAGGAATGATTATTGAATTGCAAAACAAATATATGCAGGAAAAGTAAAAAGACTGAGAGGAAAGAGAAGACCAAGAGAATTGTTATTGGATTGATCCGATGAAGTCCTCAAAAGAAGAGAGGTGAGAAGAATACAAAGCATATAAATTAATACATTGAGTTGGTCAAAGACATGAAGGAATAGAGTTATAAAGAGATATAGTGAATGAGGTTGAAATAAATAATTTTTTTCTATATTTCCTTTGTTAATTTCCTTTAATTTCTTTTGTTCACTACTCCTCATTTTTTTCCAGTGCACTTTGATAACATCTAACATTTATGTTCTTAATAAACTGCACAGGATCATTTATATACAAATGTACAAACATGTTCCTATCCAACCAACATATCTCTGACCTCAGCACCATCTCTCTAATATATTTACCTACAAATATATTAAACAACTAACAGGGATATAACAAATTCTTGACTTAAATCATTCTCATAAACGGGAATATTTGTAGCTCAAGGTTGACATGAGGAGTCCTAGGTGCTCTCTGTTTTCTTGCAGACATTTCATTACCCAAGCTAGGTAATATCATCAGTGCTAGTCACCAGCATTGTTGCCTATTTGGGTAATGAAACTTCTGCAAGAAAACAAGCAAGCTCAGAGAGCATCAAGGATCCCTCAATTTATCTCACATATGCTTCTATCATATTCCTCTTACTGTATTCAGTAATCAACCTTCACCACAATACTGGCACAAACATTTCATAATTCAAACTAATTACTAATTTAACTCTTTAATAACAGCCTTACAGTAAATGTTCTTTCTCCTGTGTACATTTCTCAATTACTGCTAAAAGGCAAAAATCTGACATGCAGCTGCACCTCCTAGTCTATTGCTGCTTTCCTTATTCTTTCAATTACAATTCTGCCAAGCTCTTTCCAGGCACATTTAGCAAATGAATTCCCATTTGCTTTCCAAAAGCCTTTTGTCTTCTTTTTTTCTGTATATGAGACCACAAAAAGAGCACTTTTATTCCTTTTTGTCCACCTCCAATTTTTTATTACTATCAGGACAAGTGCATTTTCTATGTCTTTTCACATTCATCTTCCCTTTCCTCTGACTACATTTTTACAGCAGTCTATTCCTCTCTGTTCTTTATACAGTTACCCCTCACTTTTCCATCTATTCAGATTCTCATCTATGTAATTCCACCAAGCATGCTTTTTATTTTTCCCATTACAGTAACTTTACAGATTTCTGTGACTCTTTTTCATATAGTTAGTCACCTCTTTCATCCCAGCCAACCTCACAGGATTGTTGTGAGAAAAAGCTGGTGCACACCTGTTTATGCTCCTGGGGGAAAGATGGGTTGCTAATCAAATCAAATCATCATTTTCCAAACAATTTCCAAAACTGCCTTCTTATGTCCACTTTCCATTCAGCTTATTGAACGATTAATTTATTTTCTAATAATTTTTCATGCAGGTCTTATACTGTTAATATTATATTATCATTGTTTTTATTCCCCTCATTCTACTTTTTGAAAGTTTGAAATAAAGCTCCGTGTCACGTTCAGAACTTTTTACCATCCTTGTATCCTTCACTAATTGTTCTAATCTTTTATTTTAAATCAAACATAATCGCGTAAATATTCTGTATTCAGAATGTTGAGTAGACATTGTTTCCAAAACTCCATACATGGTTCTTTAATTATCACCTTATACTGGAGCATTGTTGAACATGTTTTCAGAGTGAAACCTCTACCTCAACTTGTGGCTCGTAGTCAACTCCATTCCATAGGATCAGACTATCTTCATCTATTATATCCTTCCCCTTTCTGTAACAATTTATCCACATTGATTGCATAGTCTTTGCCAAATACAACTCTCAAATCATCAAAAAAGAGCCTATGGAATATTGGACTTACTATCCAACAAGATTTCCAGGAGCATCTTTTGTTTTTTGGTGAGATAAAGACAGGGAAACTAGTTTATCAATTTTTGTCATACCAATGCCACATGCCGTTTTGGCACAGTTTGACATCAGTTGTGGATCACATTGCAATAAGCAGAGCCAAAGCCCAGCTTTTCCCCAAACGTGCTCGTGTTACTCTATGCAAGCTAGGATCTCAAATCTAAAGAATACCTTGAAAATTACTCTGTTAACCTGCCGCCTACCAACTAGGAAGTATGCATAATGAATCAACGCAGGATCCAATAACTGAATGATTGTGCTACCTCAGTTGAGTTTTAATTTTTTGCTAACTCCTTATGAGAGGCAGAAGGATGAAAGGAGATGGCTCCCTTCCCTAATGCATGGCTCTTCAGAAAAACACATGGGGATGTTTGAAGATTCTTTTCCCTAAATGGTGACATATTAGGGCATTGCTATTAGTTTTTAATTCAATATTACTATTTTACAACATTTTTTTTAAAAAATCCAAGAATAAATAGACAAAGAAACACTGTGGAAAAGAAAGGGGAAACCCAAGAATAAAAACTTGTGGAAAACCATTAATGATGTATCCTCCCCTTCTCATTTATTTCCCTAACAACTAACCACAACCTAAATATTTGTACTTTATACATTGAATAATTGAACATTTCTGCTGTTTAAGTCATTTCAACTGCAAGTAGTCTTTGACTTACAACCATTTCTTTGGTGACCATTCAAAGTTACAACAGCACTGAAAAAAATGACTTACAACCAGTTCTCACACTGTCGTAGCATCCTCAAGGTCATATGATCAAAATTTGGATGCTTTGCAACCTGCATGTATTTATGATGGTTGCAGTGTCCTGGAGTCATGAAATCACTATTTATTACCTTTCAAGATAGTTTCCAACAAAGTCAGTGGGGGAAACTGGATTTGCTTAAAGACCTCATGATTTATTTAATAGTTGCAGTGACTTGCTTAACAACTGTGACAGTTGTTCAATTGTAAATGAGGCACAACTCATTTAACAACCACCTTGCTTAGCAATGGAATTCTGGTCCCAATTATGTCGTAAGTCAAGGACTCTCTTACTTTTAATTGGTCTCATAACACTTTTCCTAAAACCCATATTCCAAATATCTGAATTTGTCTTGCGATGTGAAGTGCAGTGTTTAAGAAGAGCCATTCCTGCTTGAATTGTTAAACTTTTTATTAAGGTTATACACTGACCATTTTGCCACTTTACTCTTTCGATTTTGTACCGTAGCCAGAATTTCTTTTTTCTCTTATGCCAAACTTATTCTTGCAGTTACTGACATGTATCTTAATAAACGATGGTATTTTTCACCCATGTTTTCTGAAATGATACTTAATAAAAGGGTTACACACATACACATCCTAATAAGTGATTTTTGTAAAAAAAAAACCACCGTTATTTGTGAGTTACTTGCAATCTTAAGAAATGCAATGATATTTAAGCTAAAGGAAGAAATATTGTAATTCATGGGATATATAATACCTGTAAATGTTAGTAATACTGTGTTTTTCTCTCTTGCAGGTTAGGCTGTTGAGATAAAAGTGATGGACATTCAAGATTAGATCGTTTGTTTCCCACTGTGCAGTCATGTCCCTCTTTTGACAAGCCTACCAATGCCAGCACTTCCTCCATCAATTCTTTCATCACATTTGATTGACAACATCACAGAATATGATCTAGGAGTCTGAACCAGCTATTTTCATGGACACACTCTTCATAGTGACTATGGGTAGGGGAGGGAAAAGAAGAGAAAGTGGGAGAATTAAAGAGGGAGGGATAAAATATATATATAGATAAATATATATATATATTAAAAATCTATTTTTAGTCTTGATAGACTTGTTTTAAATGAAAGGTGCGCTATCCCTTTTTATGCATTAAATTCCATTTTTAGGACCCACCTAGGTATGAAGTTGCTCATAAACGTGTATTAACTAGAAGTCAGAAAAGGCCTTTACAATGTAATCACTTTTCCTTTCGGAAGGAGTGTTGGAGTTAATGAGCTTTCTTAATCAAACTTGTTTCTCTGCTCCATTTTCCACAATAGAAGATCCAGGTTTTAAAGAATACAAGTTTTTTGTTGCTGGCAAAATTGTCTGCAGGGATGAGAGAGGGGATGAATGGTTGCTGGGTGCTTGTATTTGTGTATGTGTGAATAGCATTTTTTTCTTAAAAAAGAAAAAAAAAAGAAAAACACTATTTATTTTTATTAAGAAAAGAAGCCTGAGAAGCATCAGAAGACTACTATGTCATGTGGTTTGTGAAATAAAGAGTGTCTTCTACTTGCTTCATATTCAGATACTTTAACCTTATATACATAACTTTGTACCAAAAGGTGGGAGATTGGGGCCATTGTTGGCCGCTGACAAATATTCCCAAATCATTCCAAGGAATTGCTGCCTTTTTTGAAGGCAGTCTATATGAGGCTTGCCTACTGGAAAGGGGCATTCAAAAGATGTTTGAATGTTGATATAATCAGTGTGTGTTAAGCTGTCCAGGAAAATTCAGTTAGCCTTTCTCTTCTTTTGTTACCCAAAAGGAGGAAGGGGGAATGTCAATTTAGCAGCCTACACCACATGGTTATTTTTTCTTCGTTTGTACATTGTGTAATTTTAAACATTTGAGTTTTAGAAAACAAAACTTTTTTCTCTTGTTAAGGCCTTAAGAAGGGGTTAGTGCATCTTTCACGGATCACTCTGCCATGGGAATAAAATAGCTGTTTCACAAACAGTTTTATATATATATATATATATTAAAAAAAACTAAAAGTAAAAACCCACAAAAAACCTAATAAACTTCATTTTAACCTAATTTTATCTGTGAAATTTAATGTATTTCACTTTTTTGTGAACAAGCCATTTTTCCACGGTTGCTGTTTATTATTTGAATTACTAGTTTTACTTCCAGATTTAAAATGAGTCCCCATACTTCTTTGGGGACGGATTGAAAACCGACTCTACATTGATGCCAATAAACTTCTGATTTCTTTTATTTAAAATACAGCTGGGGAAGCATTCCTGTCTGGTTTTCAAGTGTCCTTTTCTTAGTCCCAACTAAAGTGCAAGCCAATGTGTCATAAAGGTTAGAGTGTTGGACTAAGATTGGGCAGATGAGCCCTGTTCAGTCATGAAGCTTATTAAGTGATTTAGGGCTGTCTTTATCTCTCTGTCTAATCTACCTCACAGGATTAGTGAGGGGAAGCTAAGTTTGTTGCCTCTGGGAGTTCTGGGAGACTTTGCAAAATATAAATGTCTCCTATACACAACTTTTTTAAAAAGTGTCCACTGATAGCTATTGTCAGTGTTCCAAGGGTGCATGATTCCAAGAGGCAAATACAGCTGGAGAGAAAAGTATTAACCCTCTCCACATGCTATAATCTCTGCCTGAAATTCATAATTTAACTTTTTTCTTGTTTTTAAAAGCTATTTGATGCCCCGGATTCTGTTATATGTTTCTAAAAAATATTTTGTTTTGTTTTCTTCTACAGAAAGTAGGCCAAGCATCACACTTTACTTTTGAGTGGCACTACTAAATAAAGCAGTGTACGGAACCAAACCAAAACTGAATTAAATTTTGGTTCATTTAATGAACATTAGATAGAGTTAATATAGGTTTCTCCAAGCATATACTTAAGAATGTTCATATTTTTTAACTGTAATTAACATTTACGGTTTTCAAAAGAAAGAAAGAAAGAAACCTCTTAAAATATCTGTGGATTTATTTACTAGGTTTCTTTCCTCTACTTTTATCCATGCAGTACGTTATAAACTTTCACCATGTTCTTCCTTTACTTCTTTGACATACATTCTATCTTTTAGTTGCAAGTTGCATTTTGCCAAAGTTCCACTAAGGGCAATAAGAAAAAGACTCAGTGAAAAGACAAGAGCCACTAGTTAAGTGAACAAGCAATTTAGGATTCATTACATTAGGATCCTAGTGGAATCACTGCAAATGAATCAGTTTCGAATACAGAATATATTCACAAAAAACAAAATTTAATAAACCCTCTGGAGACTTTGAAATAATAACATGTTTTGCGACAAGTAGCAAGTTAATAAAGCTTAATATGTAAGAGTTTTGACTCCAAAATATAAAAATTCAAACATTTGTCTCCCTGTGGAAGAAAAAAAATTAATGTATTTTTCTTAAAAATTGATTTAAGAAACATTGTATTTTAAAATGTTTGCAGTAAAATTTACAATTCAGCAAAAAAGGATTTTATTCCTATTTTTATCCCATGTGTTGGTCTCAAATACCAAAGCCTATTTATATATTTATTATATTTATATATAAATATTATATTTACTAACACTTCCCAATCATGTTTGTAGATTTGATGCTAAAAGGTGGAATGGTCCCATTTTTTTTAGTTTGTTTAGAATCTGAATAACTAGATCAAAAGCTGTACTGATATTGGGACGGAATTCACAAATTTGGAAGAATTAGCTATCAGTTAAGTACTCATTCTGACATTTCAAAGTTTGAAAGAAAAATATTCAAGAGTGTATCTTCCAGACGCCACTTCAGTATTTAAATTGTAAACTGGACAGGGAACTGGCATTCATTCGCTATATATATTAATGTTAGTGTATTGTATCATCTGATGAAATCAACATCATCAATGCACTGCCCTCTGAATCAACAGCAAAAGCTTCATCTTCGATTTTTCTCACTTGTCTATTTGAATAGCTTATCTGCTTACTCTTCTCCAAGCTGAAAATATATCCAGCATTCAACATGGCTTCCAGATCACTTATTCTGCTTGCCTATCTCTGGATAGGCTGTGTAATACTCTTAAAATATTGCACCCAGTACATATCAGATGGACCTTGATAAGCACATGGATATATTACTGTGAATGAACCTTCTCCCTAATCTTCAATAAGACAAATGTGGGTTATTGCCTTGAAAGATGTTTGAAAATCAAAGGTAATACAAAAGACAATAGCGTACATACACTTTGGAGATACATTGCTCTGGAATTGAAAACAATTTCACTAGCTTCCTATTTGTTTCTGAGTACAAATCAAATCTGTCTGAGAAACCCTGAAAAATTCGAAGTTAAGAAATCTGAAAGTGCCTTTTTTCACATTAAATTACTATAAAGAGCAGCGGTTCTATTATACGTGTAGTACTAAAAAAGGTTTGGTAAGCATATACATGTTCTTTTCCGTAATAATACTCCAATTATGGAACTCGTAAGGAAGAAGGATTGCCTGCTTGCTCTGCTTTCAAAGGGTGGTAAAGTTGTTCTGTACTGCCAGAGTCTATAGAGTGTTGCTGTCCCATTTTATTCTGCTGTTTTTGATCTTCTGTTGATATGATTTCTAAATGTAATAAAATTATTAAAAGGTGTTCAACACAGGAAAAAAAAAAGCCCTGCAGGAATCAATCTGAAGATCTCCTTCCAAGTTGACACAAAACCATATAGGTATTCCTTGACTTATAATCACAATAGAGACCAAATTTCTGTTGCTAAATGAGACAGTTGTTAAGTGAGTTTTGCCCCATTTTGTGGCCTTGCGACAGTTATTAAGTGAATTGCTGCAGTTTTAACATAGTAACACGGTTGTTAAGTGAATCTTACTTCCCCATTGATTTTGCTTGTCAGAAGGTTGCAAAAGGTGATCACATGACCCTGGGACACTGCAACCATAAATACATGCCAATTATCAAATGTCTGAATTTTGATCATGTAACCATGGGGATGCTGCAAAAATCATAAATGTGAAAAATGGTCATAAGTCACTTTTTTCATTGTAATTTTGAATAGTCACTAAATAAATGTAAATTACAAAAAATTGTAAGTTGAAAACTACCTATGCTCATGGAATATCATCAACAAGGAGAGACACTATCCGGTATGTTGCTGCAAGCTATATGGTTTTTTCCCCATTTATCTTTTATTTATTATCTTATCATTTATTAGCCATTTTTGTTTATTGCTTTGTGTTTAAAGCTACCTGTGACATCATCAGGTCTACCTTCAGAGTTAGTCCTGCCTTGCATTTAGGGATAGCTGTGGTTAGTGCCAAAATAACAGAACCAAATGGAAATCAAGATGAATTGTTCAACCATTATTCCCCTGTTGTTCTTATTTTACATTGAATTATATTTCATTTTATATGTCATCTTCTCTTATACAGACACTGTTGCCACAACCAAGCTGCTATAGAAAAGCTTGTGCTTGTACACAATAAAAGCAGGGAAGGGTAAAAGGAAAGTATATGTAAATATTAAATATTAGAAATAGGATGTTTTGAACTAGATAGCCAGTTGCTGTTCTAATAACACTTTTATTGGTAGTCACTGTCAATAAAGGATTGCTGGAGGATAAAAAAGATTAGAGGAGACACTTTATGAATGAATGAATGAATGAATGATGACTGCATAAATGCAGTTTTCTTGGCAGTGTTATGCCTTCTGGCGTTCTTCCACAATGTTGTTTTCAACTTCCCAGTTGAAAAACCTAGTTAAAAGGTCCTGGGATTCCCAAGCTTTCCTTCATCCATGTTCTAATACCAGGTCTGACTTGGACCAGCTTCTGAGTTAAGATCAGCTAACTGCTGCCACCTGTTGAAACATGCCAGTGTTGCTTAATGTTTATAAAATGGGATGTAAAGACCAGCTCAAGAAAGTCCTGAAAACTTTCCATCCAAAAAGTGCATCGATGTCACTTTTTAAATTAGCATTAAAAACAGCAAGAGGAGTAAAAACACAGTAAGGCTCAAGGGTAGATAAATTTCCATATTTATAAAGCTAATTTAGAATGAAAATGCATCTAGATTTTCTTGTATGACTACCTGAAAAGAGCCCCCCCCAAAAAAAAAAATCCCAAAGAAAAAGAAAAGAAACTTATTTTGTGCTCCTTTTGGAGAAAAACAACCCTTCAGGCTAGAGTGTCTATTTCATAAGAACACACCAACATTTGATAATTACACATCCCTTTCCCATTGAAAAATTTCTTTTCTCAGTCTCTCTTAACTTGAAATAGTAATGCTGCTGTCCTCTGAAAAATGTGTTTCTCACATGCAATAAATTTGGGTGCTGCACAGGTTCTTCTGGAGGGGAGGACTTTTTAAAAGTTGGCAAGCTTTGTTAAGATTTCAGAAGGTGTTTAGAAATGATTTGATCCACTAGGAATAATGGTCAGTTCCATGCGGCATCCCTTAGCAACTCCTCACTGATGTCATCTATTCTTTGACATTTTAATAAGGCAATTCATTTCCTGCCATGATATAATCCTATTCCTTAAGACTATATTTTAACTGTAGTTCAGGATATGTAGACTACCCTCCTAGTGACTAGAGAAAATAAGTGCATTCTGGACAATATAGATAACTAAAGATTTCCCGCTTTCTAGGTAAGAATTCTGGAGATAATCAAGATTTGTTGTCTCTTGTAAACTGTTTGATCAGGAAATACAAATTCTCTTGCAGAAATGTCCTTGCTGGATTATCTATCTAGACTACAGTCCTGTGTTTCCTCAAAAAATATTTTGCTCAAAAAGTGCCTTTGTGGTTTTGGTAGTGTACAGAGAGCAGAATAAATGTAGCTTCCATTATTCGTACTTAGAAAATAGCATAATGTTTTAAATTAAAAGACTTTTGCTATATGCCATGTTCAATGAAAACTGGTTTTCAATAAGATTGCTTTATTGACGGGGCCTGCTCTCCCCCTCTCCTGAGAACTACCCTGTCCTGTTCTATCCTATTCCATCTATTATTTATTTAACATATATATATCAAAGGAAAGGGCTAAGTAGTTCTCCCAAAACTTGAAATGGATGGGAATTGGACACTACTATTCAGGACAATGGAAAACAGGAGGAATGGTGTTGCTTTCATAGTTACAAAGCAAAGGGAGGGGGGTTGGTATATGGAGACAGTGTCTAACTAATTAGATTTCATGAATGACCATTATGATTATTCAAGTTACAGCTTCAACTGTTGATGCAGAAGTAGAAGAAGTTGATGAATTTTAGGATCAATTAAATTGACAACATGCAAGCAAGAAGTGTTGGTAGTGTTTGGAGGCTAGAATATTAAAGTTGGGAATCATAAGGAGATGAACATAATTAGACTGTATGGCCAAAACACAAGGCTGCAGCAGGAAAATTGTTTATCAATATGTGCTACTCCATTGATTTCTTCATTGCTAACATACTCTTCAAACAATAAAAAATGGAACATATACATATTCTACCAGATGGAGATACAGAAATCAAATTATATTATTGATACAAGGAGGTGGAAGAGCCCAGTTATAAAAGCAACAGCAGTCAGACCAGGAAGTGACTGTAGAACAGAATATAAACTGGATGAATGTGAAAAAGATTGCCAAAGAACAAAAACAGAAAAAAAACCACAACCACAACCAACAGTAGAATTTGTCGAAAAGCCAAAGCTAAGAATCACATTTCACTTCTCATCCAAAACGCTTCTTTAACTCTGAAGCTGAAGAAGCTTCTTGGATGAGAAGTGAAACATCTTCAAAGAAAACCATCTTCAAGGTCCATTTGCCTCTTGACAACCATGACCTGGATGACTGAGAATCTCCATAGACGTCAGAGATGGAAATGTATAATTAAATTCTGTACAATAGACATGTCAACATTCAAAATACTTAAGATGATGTTTATTTAAAATATTAGTACTAGGAAATGAAGTTATATCAGTATTTCAGGTTCCGGGATGTGGCTATACCTCAAAGAACAGAATAATCTGGGCAATGGTTTTCCCAGAGACACTGTAGAAGGCAAAGTTGGACTTTGAAGAAGCAGGAAGATTATTAACCTCTTTGAACATTGATATTGGAAAAGTCTCTTGAGAATAGCCAAGAATACACAAAAAAATGAATATAAGAAACAATTCAGAATTTTCACTCAAGGAACATATTATATTTTGGACACTATGAAAGTGAAAGTTGGACTTTGAAGAAGCAGGATAGTAAAATTATTAACCCCTTTGAATATTGGTGTTATAGAAGACTGTTAAGAATAGTCAGGAAAACACAGTTCTAGGCACAAAGGACCAGATTCAAATTAACATTTTGAATTTATATCTGAAGACCTAGCTCCTTTTTAAAATCCCTAGCGTTGCAAAAAGTGGAAGGAATACACAGAAGAGGACAATAAGTAGCCAGGTGTATGAGCTCAATTACAGAGGTAGTTTGGAAGACCCTAAAGATGTGATTGTGTACCTATGGCACGTGCGCCACAGGTGGCATACGGAGCGATCTCTGCGGGCATGCGAGCTGTTGACCTAGATCAGCTCCAGTGCACATGCATGCACACTGGCTAGATTACTTATTTGGGGCCCCATCCACGCCTCCCCTCCCAGGAATCTCCACGCAGCCCATTTTGAATGCCAGGTAAGTACAGGGCTCGTGTGGAAGGTAGGGGAGGGCAAAAAATGAGCCTCCTGGAAGTCTAGAAATGGCCCGTTCCTGGCCTCCAGAGGGCCGGGGAGGCCGTTTTCGCCCTCCCAAGGCTCCAGGAAAGCCTCTGGAGGCTGGGGAGGGTGAAAAATGGGCCTACCGGAACTCCGGAAATGGGCCATTTCTGTCCTCCGGAGGCTTCAGGGAGGCTTGCTAGGCCCAAAAGGGGGCATGGGGGGATCATGTGCACATGCATGTGGGGGCGTGGTATCACACATGCATGCGCATGGTGGCAGGGCACATGGGGTATTGCATTATGGGGTGAGCACATGTGCACACTATCACACGCATGCCCACGCTTTCGGCACCTGAGGAAAAAAAGGTTAGCCATCACTGCCCTAAAGGCTAGGTTGAGAATAGATTAACCCAAACATAATCTGTGCAATCACCAAGAGTCAACACTAACTTGATGATAGATTATCAATCAATCAGTCTATTTTATCCATTGTTTTCTGCTACCTTCAACCTTTCCAAGCATAATAATTTTATCTAACCCATCAACAGCTTGTGTCCCATGATTAAAATGAATTACTTTATGTTCATTGTTCATACTTCTAAAGGATCAATTAGATTTTATTCAGTCCAGGAGTAACTTACCGTATTTTTCGGAGTATTAAGATGCACGTTTCCCCCCTAAAGAGGCTGAAAATTTGGGTGTGTCTTATAGTCTGAAAGTAGCTTTTTCAAAGGTTTTTTTCCAGACCTAATGAGGCCCTAACAAGTGAAGCGATCTTTGCAGTCTTTTTTCATTGCTACTCCCTCTGAAGAAGCTTCTTTTTCAGCCCTAACCAGGCAGAGGTGGGTTCTGAATCTTTTTACTACTGGTTTGCTCAGGGTTGTGCCTTGAACGCGCATGCAGCAAGTAAAAATAGCTTCTGTTCATGCACATGCGCAGAAGCAAAATCCAAAATGGCGGTGCCCATGGAGCCACCGAAGAAACCAACTCCGTGATGTCATCACAGAGTTACTACCTACTCTATAGAACCGGATAGAACAGGTAGGAACCCACCTCTGTAACCAGGGGATAAAATAATGTGCTGAAGCTGACCAGACAAAGGACGCTAGCCAGATGAATACTGGTAAGCAGATTTCCCCCCCTATTTTCCTCCCCAAAAACTAAGGTGCATCTTATACTCCGTTGCGTCTTATACTCCGAAAAATACAGTATTTTTCTTACAGTCCATAGTACACAGGACCTCCACATTGAAGCTATGTATCTTCTTTCTCTTGTTCTTTCTCAGTGTCAAGCCTACATAGCTACATCTTGCCATAAAAATATCATAGATTTAAGTATTCTAACCCTTTCTATGATTTACATTTTTATCTTTCACAATCTTAACTTGCCTTCCTTCCTAGGATGACTTTCATTTTTACTTATCTGGTACATTGTCCATCTATTTTTTAGCTCAAGCAAATCAAACCATCTACCATCTTCATGTCCTGTGAACTGTACATTCAATAGGCCTGATGGTTATCTATGGATAATTCTGTTTCAAATACCAATATGTTGATACTGCTTTTTCTCTGTTCCTTTGATTCTTCCCTTTCTTCCACCTCATCCAAAGGACATTTTGCCCAATAAAAGTGGGAATTCAGGTCCCACACACTTGGACAGCAGGAAGTTGAAAAAGTTTCACATTAACCAGTTTTATAAAGGAGAGGTAACTATAGCAGATATACTATTCCCATCAGTTTTAGGCTATTATATAATCACCTTTCAGTCATGAATTAAAAGCTTAACTTGAAGCAAAGGCCCTTCAGCTGTTTTTCTAAAGCAATCGGAACATTTTGCATCCATATCAGCCCATTGCATTTTCCAGAGTTTGAAAGAGAATAGAACAAATTGCAGTTCACAAATAGCTTCTTCCAATAAATGTCACTCTTAATGTAAACTAGTTTTTTAAATTCAGCTTCTATTAGCAATCCATGGATATGGTAAATAAGTGTTGTTAAAAGACAATATCCCTCAATTGCATAATGACAGACACACCAAATGACATACAAGTCATATATACGTTCCATTTAGATTAAAGACTGGCAATTGTTGAACAGGCAAAAAATGTGTGGCGTTCATTATTGATCTATATTCTGTCACAATAAAATATTAGTAGATGGTATTGTCCTTATTTAAAGAGCTAAGTGGATGAGTTTGTTTTCCATTTTACCAAATACTGGAAAACCTCCATCAGTTTTTTTCTCCCTAACATAAGGTAAGTGGGGTGGAATGGGCATAGAATGATGGATTTAGCTGCCTATTAAGTTGCCTGACTGATATATAGTAAGTACTAACTGTGTATGCTTCATAAGCACACATGGAAACTGCAGCCTGTTCGGGTGATAAATGTAGCACTTTTGCATAAGTTCTCAGAGATAATAATAATTTTAAAAAACAGCCATAGGGAACCCCTTATTAGTAGAAGCAGTGGAAAACATACAGTGCAATAAATGGTGATAGTTTATTGGGCTGCACAGGGGTAAAATTCAACGGGTTCCGACAGGTTCTAGAGAAACGGTAGCGGAAATTTTGAATAGTATGGAGAACCGGCAAATACCACCTATGGCTGACCCCAGAGTAGGGTGGGAATGGAGATTTTGCAGTATCTTCCAGTATTACATTACTTCCCCTGGCACGCTCACCTACTGGTTCGGTCTGGATCCATAAACTGGTAGCGACGGGATTTACAATCCATTACTGCACCAAGCCATGGCCACAGAACCAATAGGGAAATTTTTTGAATTTCACCCCTGGGATGTGGTGACGGGAAATTATACTCTTAGACTTGCAAGAGTGATACGGGCTGTCCTATTTTTTTTTAACCCCACTGTTCCCTTTGCAACATCTCTTTGTCTAGTCTCCCAAGGTTTTTCCCACATACCATTACAATATGTTAACAAATGCTAGGATGCTCTGTGTTTCTCATTTGATATTATATATAATCTTGTCTATAAAATAATGGCAATTATGTTGTGGGAGCCTGATCCAAAATCAAATTTAACTTCAAACTTGAAAAATACATCAGATATAGAATTTAATTAAATAAATAAACCCTTTCCGGACTACAAATTGATAAAGACAAATTCCTTGTGTGTCCAATCACACTTGGCCAATAAAGAATTCTATTCTATTCTATTCTATTCTATTCTATTTACTACATTTGAAGTTTGGGGTTCTCTTGATATAAGTTTTAAAACTTAATGATAATTATTAATTAAAGCTAGAATTTTCAGTTAATACAGAAACTAATGCAATATTTTTCTTGGTTTATAATTTGAAATTCATATACTCACTACTGTCATTATTACATAGTAATTTTAGTATTGATTTAAAATTTTAAAGTTGAAGTAAGGTTTTCTAATATGTATAGGTGAATCCTTGTTATCTGAATATATTTTATCTAATCTCACGTTTGTAAATCTTTCTTGCTCCTTTCTTTTTTAATAACTAAATTTTAATAACTAAATTTATTAAAATTAAACTTTTATTAAATATTTAGTAAACATTTATTGACTGACACAGACTTTCTAAATTATATTTCCAAAGCAGTGCATAGCACTAACATAGGTCCCTTTCCTTACTATGATGGCATCCAAATAATAATGTATGATGATGTCACCAATGAAAGTGTCACCCTTTTACATTTGCATTGCAACATCATATGCTTGGGGAAGCTTGTGTCATATCTACATTTCATCACTTCCCCCCTCATTCCCTCCCTCCCTTGCAATTGCCTACTACCCTAATATATATTGTACAAAGTATGAAGCTTGTGTATCTTTATTTTACATTGTCTGCAGAGATCTAATCAATCACTTCGGGTTAGATA
Organism: Pseudoxenodon macrops; assembly: GCA_032467955.1. Lineage (NCBI taxonomy): Eukaryota > Metazoa > Chordata > Lepidosauria > Squamata > Pseudoxenodontidae > Pseudoxenodon > Pseudoxenodon macrops. Next base: position 134,553 of record JANHFT010000405.1, on the reverse strand, counting down.
GATTAGATGGACCATTGATCTAATAGAGTTTTCCTGGTCTTCCAATTCTTGACCAGCCATTATACCCTTTTAATCATGCTCATTTTGATTCATCCCATCCATTTGATTAGAATATGGCTTATCATAAATAAGAATCTTCACTTCAAAAGTAGGCAATGATTACAGAAATACTACAAGTAGATTTTTATCTTTAAGAAACTATGAAAATCACGTGAAGTTGTTCTCCATGTTTCTCCTTTTTGTATATTCCTGCTGAAAAAGGCAGGAAAGGTGCTTGCTTGGCATACTATCCAGTTGGAATCTAGGAAACTCTCTGGGTTATATTTGTATGGTTTTATTCACATGTTAATCATTTTCTGCAGTTCTCAGGATGATCCTGATTAAGGTGCAAATTTTAGTATTGCACATTTGATAAAAGGAAGTTCTTTCGTTTTAATAGTAATATAGGATTGTCTAATTATGTATCCTTCCATACTGCTTCTCAGAATTCTGTAATCCTACACTTTTGGACAATCTTCAGGAAAGTTAAGAATATGAAAGACAATATTATAGTGAGTTTGTAACAATTGTCACACAAAGCAAACAGAGGAAGTATTTATTTTATTCATGTATATTTATTATAGCTGCCCACCTCCAATGGACTCTGGGTAGTGTCACAAAAAGGGATAAAACATAAATAGATAGATAGCCTACACTAAAATGGTCTAAAAGGACATAAACAAAACATTTATTAGTGGCCCAATTTATTTTGGATGGAATTCTTTGTCAAGAGCATGATTAATGACCTGATTTATTCAGCATAAACAGAAAACCTATCAATGCCTTTCAGAATTCATCTGAAACAGGGTTGACCACCAATAAACTTTCCACATGTATTTTGGAGTTTGCCTCCTCAGTTCTTGCAGAGCAGTGCCTAGCCTTTTCTATTTTTATTTTAAGACTCAGCAGAGAAGCATATCCCACTGTAACCTCTTCAAGGACATAGATAATATACTTACAGTTTCTCTTGCTCATATTCCTCTCCAATCCTTTGTACATCTACATAAGAACTGCACTGACAGTCTTTTTGCTTTTAACTCTTGCTGGTTGGAAAATATGTGAGAAAGACCTTGAGAGATGGAGTAAAGCTACCGTAAATTGTCTAGGTGAAGGTCAGATTGGCAAACAAGGCATAGCCTGCAACTGCATAGTGGGCTAACAAAAAGGCTCAGAAGAACCCTCCCCAACTAGCTTTTCAGTCTAACAGGTTAACAGAGTTGGAAGGGACCTTGCACACTTGAAAGATGTTAATCTAGCCCTACAATAAAGTAAAATTAGCTCATCTGGTCATGTTTTCTGTCTGTTCTACACGGGACACGAAATTATGAATCACTGTAATTTACAGTACTAGCCTAATGAAAAAACAAGTTGTATATTTTCAATTGCTTTGACTTAACGAGCTTTTGCCACCACGCAGAAAAATTGAAAATTGCCAAAAAATAGTCTATCCTTGTGTCTAGCAAAAACACAAAGGTAGACAAAGATGTGACTGTATGTGTGAATGACCTTGGGAGACAGGGAGTTGCAGGTAAGGAAACATCTGATAAAAAGCCATTTAGCCCACAGCAGGGTTTAAGGGCAGGCAAAGGTTCCTAAGAGATCCTCCCTAGTTCCTTGGGCTGGAATGAATGGGGAAGAAAGATTTGCAAGATTCTGCTAATGTAAAATCTGGCAGTCTGGTTTACCTCACCAGGCTGACACAACGTGGCTGAAAATTCAACCATATGAACCAGAGACATCTAACTCATTTTTATAGTGATCACAATCCTGGGTAGTTTGTCTTTTTGTGTGTGTTTGTATTTGCTTGGGTCAAAAAGCAAAATTTTAAGAAATGTTTCAAGTTTAATGTCACAGCGCTCCCACCACACATAAATCTCTACTGCCTCCTCCCCCCACCCCCGAACCGTAAAATCAGTGTGGCGCAAGTCAACTGTGTTGATATTCCCACAACGGGACACTCAACTTCCGGTTTGGGAGGTATCAGAGCCAAGTCTGAGTTTACTAGGCAATATTCATCTTAAATTCTCTCAACGCTGTTGGTCAGCATTCGTAAATGGGTAGCCCACTCTTCCAGTCATAAAACTAGAGATTAGCCAATCGTCGGCCATCTTTAGGTGAATGTCATAATTTTTAGCCAATAAAAATATTAGCCACTCTCCTACTCTCTGGAGGCAAGGATGAGGGCGGGGTTTGTTTAGTTCAATAGGAAACATGGCGGCTGCCGGGGCTGGGAAGGTGGCGGGCGCCGCTGTCGGAGCCTTAGCAAAACCAGTCTTCAGTCGGGATTTGGCTGAAGCCAAACGACACGTGAGAGAATTATATAGAACTTGGTACCGCGAAATCCCAAATACTGGTGAGCGGCCGTGATTACGCTCGCGATCTCCGCCGTCAAGGTCGTAGGGACAGAAACGTTTAACTTGGTTTGACAAGGAGCATCGCAGACCGGAGTTGTCTTTATATTTCCTTCACGACTTCTCCGGTCTGAAGATCACAAAGGGATAGTGCCACATTTTCACGTAAATTCCTTAAATGGAATGGGTACTTTAAATCGCCTTGATGACTAGACGTATAAATAAGTAGGAGATAGTAATTTGGGATTAGGTTCATAAAGTTAGAAGGACCTAAGAGGTCATCTAGTTCAACCCCTTCGATTCTGCAGCATTCACTACACTACCTGATAAATAATTATTCAGCCAAGATTAATAAACGGTATATATACATATATGATTATATGCATTTAAGATAAGGTTTCATGGCATAAATATAATTCACACTGTTCTACCTTGTTTTTCTATTATCTTGCCTATCATCTTTGGTTGCTAGGATTCATCCTTATTCATTCATCTTTATATTCATTGTCATTGTTGAATATTCAGTGTATTCTGAATGAAACTCAATGGAACTAATTATGATACAGAAATAAATTAAATATTAACTGCATGCTAGGATATAGTACAGAACATTTATTTGCAGAAAAAAACACATGTGAAATAGTTGGTTTTATAGTTTCATAAATAGCCACAGAGTGGAGAGAAAACCTTTAAAAATTAACATGGATTAAGAAGGGCACAGGGGTTTCAAATGTATGTTTGTACATTGTAGTTCCAAGTTTTGATCAAACTTATCCTCAACATAATTTACTTGAGAATCCCAATTAGAAAAAACTTCCTTGTAGTTTAAGATTTTGTATTGTATTACATTACTTCAAATAATACATAACTTTTGCTTCTGCTTAGTAAATGAAAATAACTGTGCTATATACATATAACCATTTTTAAAAAATACCTGTAGACTGTATTTCCACAGGATGTTATCTAGTATAGTATTTAATTTTGGGTGGTGGTGTTTGAATTTTGCCTGTGGAGAATCACTTGTTTTAAGTGCACTAATAGCTTGAAAATCTAGTTATACATGGTAAAATCAGAATAATATTGTACTTTATGGTGGTTTCTGATTTTCTTGCAGTTTAAAAAATCTTTTTCTACTAATTAATTTTTTTACATGTCCCATAATTTTCAGTAAAACAGCCTGTAAATTAGTTTCATCAGAAGTGGTGATAATGTTGACAACTGATATACATGGGATTATTTTTCACTCATGATCATTATTTTGCTTCTGGTCTAGTGCATATGTACCAATTGGAGATTACAGTGAAACAGGGGCGTGACAAGGTGCGAGAGCTCTTCATGAAAAATGCCCATGTTACAGACCCCAGAATTATTGATTTGCTTGTTATTAAGGTAAGACAAAAAATACTTTTTCTAAATTCATAGCAGATGTAGCATTAGGGAGGTTATGATGATAATTTCATCTTTTTGTCAATTTTGTGTGAAAATAGAATGGGAAGTTGTAACATACATAAAATATTTATTTATATCAGTTCTTTTTGTCTGAGTTTTCTTCCTTGAATGCTAAACATATTTGGTAATATGTTCTACTAAGCAAGTAACTGTTTCAAAGAGGAAGTTAAGATTCTAGCACAATTGATTTGTAACAATCCCATACTGGCTTCTATTAATGGTAGCTTGTCTATCCAAGTGCTTAGAAACATATTGCTTGTCAAAGACCAGCAAGCCAATATAGATGTCAAGTTGCGAGTGTTGAAGTTTCCTAGGTCTTTCCCCTTTTAGAGACATTTGCTCTCCTCCAATCTTTTGGAACCTCATCAGAAGTTCTCAAAGATTATTGAGAGGAGGTTCTGCAATCCGCTCCATTATTTTCTTCAGTATTCTGAATGCAATACATCTTGGAGCCATCCATTCAATTAAATTAGCCAAATTTTCTCTTTTAAGTCTTTTTGTGTATGCTCCCTCCTTCCCCATTATTATAATTATGACCAACAATAATAAATCATTGGATTTCTTTTGAAACTTGGCTCGAGTCTCATGAGTTAATTAGGGCATCCGGAACCTTGACACCTACACTTCCTTTATAAAAGAAGACAGATGTCTTCACTCATTAACAATTCACCATTTGCTCTTCACAATGGGTGTAAATTCTCCTCAGCTTCCTTTTATTTCTAATATACCTATAGAAACATTTTCTGTAATCTATGAGCTTCAGTTTTTGTTAAGTTAGAGCTGGGGTGTCAAACTGGCGGTACGCATGCTGGATCCGTCATGCACTGGCCACACCCACCCCAGCTCCACAAGGGCAAAAAAAGTCCCAATAGGTCACATGATGCGATTGAGTTTGCCATCCATGAGTTAGAGCTTTCTTGATGGTGTCTTTGATTACCTTCTATTAACCTTTGTATTTTCTCCTCCCATTTCCTATATATGTCCCTTTTTATCTTTAGCATTTTATAAACTCAACTCACATCAGTCGTGGCCTGTTTAGGTTTATCTCATTTCTCCTTGTAAGGATTTTTATAATTCCACTTTCAATGTACGGTTTTATTGAATTTACCAGCTTTCCTGAATACTTTATAAAGATTTGTAGTCATTGAGTGCAACCTATTTTTCTTCAAAATTTATCAAAATCCAATCTTCTGACAGGCAGCATTCAGGTCTATCTCCTGGATAATATGATCACTTTTCCTTGGCGTGCCAATCACTTTTACTTCTTCAACCATTTCTCATTAGTGAGATTTGAGTCCAGGATATTTTCCCCCACCCCCCTTTGTACTTTCTTCCACCTTTTGACAAATTACCATATTTTTCTGAGTATAAGATGCACATTTTCTCCCCCTAATTGGGACTGATAATTTGGGTGCATCTTATACTCCAAATGTAGCTTTTTCAAAGCTTTTTTTTCAGACCTAACGAGGTGAGTGAAGAGTGAAGCGATCTTTGCGGCCTTTTTTCATTGCTACTCCTTCCAAATAACCTTTTTTTTTCCAGGTGCAAATGATCTTCCTGGCTTTGCATGCTTTGTTCATTGCTTCTCTCTATCAGCTGTGCTTTAGAACCTTTTTTTTCATTCCTAATCAGGGGATAAAATAATGTGCGGAAGCTGACCAGACTAAGGACGATAGCCCGATGAATACCTGGTAGGCAGATGTTTTCCTCTATTTTCCTCCCAAAAAACTAAGGTGCGTCTTATACTCAGGTACGTTTTATACTCCCAAAAATATGGTAGGTCCCTAATAGGAACCAGATATGGCAGGCAGTTCTATCGTGCAAACGAGGTCAAGCCTTGTGAAGTATGATCATCATAAAAATCAAGCTCTGTTCCTAGTTTTCCTCAAATGTCCTTAGGGGCAGAAATTTCTGGGTTTAATTCTTTTCTTTTTCATTATTATTTTATAATGTTTTGTTCTTTTTCATTTTAAGACATTTCTGCATGTATTAGTTTCATGCTCAAGACAGCATGAAAATTCTTCATAGCATTTGCAAATCACACTAAATCTCCGGCTAATCCTGATATTGTAGCTTCTATTCGGCAGGAACACTTTACAGCATTTGCGAACTAGTCTTTGGATACCCTATGTATTTGTTTCATTCCAGATAGCTTCTTTGTTTTTATTTAGGTTAAAGAACAAACTATATTTAACTATTTTTTTCTCAGAGTTGATACTACAATGGATTTCTGTTAATTGTTACTACAGAGCTTTCCCCTCCTAATTTGTCTGATGGATGGATGCAGGCATGCATGGAAAAGTGCACAAATTTCACCATATTAAAAAAAAAAAAACAATCACTACTATTTCTCTTTTTATTCCTAATCTCCAGTAAAGTAATGTATTGTTGATACCCAAGAGACTCCAGACCTGTCCTAAATGGGATAATAAGGATTTTTAATATCCTCTAAAGCAGGGGTGTCAAACTCGATTTAATTGAGGGCCATATTAGGGTTGTGACTTAGGGGCCGTGTGGGCGTGGCCAGAGTAGGCACGGCAGTTTGATGTCACATGTTGGGGTACCTGTGGTGGCCTAGGTGGGGCTGGGGGGGATCCATTGTCTCCAGGGGAGGAAGGCGAGACCAGGGAGAGCACCAAACCCATGTCCTTTAGAGGAGTCTCACTGTCCCTCTCAGGCCACATGGAGGATCCCCGGACAGTGGCGCAGGATGTCCAGAGCCCTAGGCAGCGGAAAGCAAGCACCCAGCCCTCAAGCTCCAGGGCACTGGGACCCCACAGCCCAACCCAACCCAGCCCTGCTTCCCAGAGGGGGTGCCTTGTGACGCTTACCTCCTCTTTGTTGCTGCTGCTGCTGTTCTCGTTCTCCTTGGCCAGGTTGCTCATGGTGTGTGCGGGAGGGCAAATTATGTGGGTCAGAGGATAAACCATTCCCTCTCCACGCAAGTAGACCTGGCTTTGTAACCAAAGCATCCTCAGCGATAGGATGGGAGACCACCAGGAGAGGTCAGGAGGAGGAGACAAGGGGATGGCGAAAGGGCAGCAGGTAGCCAAATGCTAAGGCAGGACTTTCCTTCTCTTCTTTTTTCCTTCTCTCTTCCTTCTCTTTTCTTCTTCCTTCCCCTCTTTCTTTCTTTTTCCTTCCTTGCTCTCTTCCCATCTCTTTTTTCTTTTTCTTTCTTCTTTCCCTTTCTCCTTTCCTGTCTCTTTTTGGATGCTCAAACATTTCTCCTTTTGTTTT